>PVJN01030207.1:0-25803 GCA_004026805.1 Lasiurus borealis | reverse complement strand
GGAGATGCAAACTTCTTTTGGTTTGGCACAGCTACTGTGAGTTGAGTTTTCTGTTATGTGTAGGCGAATCTATTCCCCATTGATAAGCCTGGACTTCTGCTCTCCTTATCTCTTCATCCCACACTTGTACCGGTTGGGTATCTTGTGTCTCCGTTGCATACGAGAGTGAGTGCTCAGCATACCACACAGCACACTCAACATATATTTGTTGGGTCTGCCATTCCCAGATGAGTTTCATGTGCCTCCTACTATGAGGCAATAAGAAGTACAAAACATCATCTAGAAAGGAATCTGGCCAAAATTACTTAACCCGGTTGTAATCATAGAGAAACTACCGAGCAAATTCGGAATGGAAGACAATCTTAACACATCTGGAATCTTCCAAGAAGTTCCATGTGACCAAAAACAAAACAAAACAAAAAAAACAACCCCACAAAACCAACCAAACAAAAAAACATCACTAAAATGTGAGGGCAGGGGAAATTACTCTAGATTAAAAGAAACTGAACAAACATAACGATCAAATCCAATGTGTGAACCTCAACTGAGTCCTGGAACAAACAACAAAATATATCGGCCTCACCTAGTACACCCACACTTAGCTGCCAGAAATCCTGTGGCTTCTGTGGTTTAGAAAAGGCACTTCTCATGGAATAGATCCCCCATTTAGAACCCCATAGAGACCACTCAGATCAATTAAGAAACTGGGAGAGTTGCCGGAACCGGTTTTGCTCAGTGGATAGAGCGTCGGCCTGCAGACTGAAGGGTCCCGGGTTCCATTCCGGTCAGGGGCATGTACCTTGGTTGTGGGGCACATCTCCAGTGTGGGGCGTGCAGGAGGCAGCTGATCGATGTCTCTCTCTCATCGATGTTTCTGACTTTCTATCCCTCTCCCTTCCTCTCTGTAAAAGATCAATAAAATATATTTTAAAAGAAAGAAAGAAAGAAAGAAACTGGGAGAATTGTTTGCCCCAATACTCATGTAGCTGGGAAATAGAAATCTTCACCGTTTAAAGGATCAATACAGTCAGAAAGGCTTAGGAGAACTTAAATCTATCAGAAATGCTCCCGCAGAGAGTGTCAGGGCTGTTGGGACCAACACACATTCATCCTGCACAAGCCTTGGAAGCCACCAGGGTTGCTGCTGGGAGGTGAGAATCTGTGCCTCTCATAGGCGAGCAGCAAAACTGCCACTGCTGCCACTTGCTGTGATACAACCGAGTGGTGCCAGGGATGCACTGGAAGCATCCAGTAACGACTGTGAAATGACTTCTTACTGAGTGGGAAAGAAGCAGCGGGGAGGTGGGGGGTGGAGGTGGGGGGCTCTTGAGTCCTGTGTTAGTGAGACCAGAGGACCCACTAGGGGGCGATGGAGTACGGAACTTAAGGGCAGGGGCTCTGAGTCAGAGACCAGATCTGTCCTAGCTTCTCCACTCGACAGATAAACGTTACTCACAACCCCTCTGAGCTTTAGTTTCCTCAACTGTACAATGGAGATGAGAACACTTGTTTACAACAGGGTTTTGTGGTGAATAATACACGTGCCTGACATATTGGAAATGTTCAATTGCTTTGAGCTACCGCTATCATCCACTGAAATAATGTATTATTCACAGGAAAGATAGAGGGTAAGGCTGCCCCCATGCACATACATACACATCCTGGGGAGGGGGTGCAGCAGAGAAAACAAGGACACAAATGCAGCGCAACTTAGGAAGCAAAGCCGGGAAAATGCTGCTCACGAAGGTGAGTAGAAGAATGAATCACTATGGGAAGGAACATGGAGACCTGTGACACATCAGGCTAGGGGTTGTCCACTCATATCCTCCACCTACAACTTTTGTTTAAAATTATGATAAAATACACATAACATGTAATTCACCATCTTAACCATTTAAAGATATGTTTTTATTGATTTTTAAAGAGAAAGGGAGGGAGATTGATAGATAGAAACATTAATAAGAGAGAAAATTAATCGATTGACTGCCTCCTGCACACCCCCCTCTCCTCACCCTCCCCACAAACACACTGGAGATTGAGCTGAAACCCAGGCACGTGTCCTGACCAGGAATTGAATGGGTGACCTATTGGTTCATGAATTGATGCTCATATATTGTTGTGCAAACATCACCACCATCCACCCACAGAACAGTTTTCATTTTGTAAAACGGAACCTCTGTGCCTATTAAATAACTCTTCCTCCTTCCCTCCCCTAGCCCTTGGCAACTACCATTCCACTTTCTGTGAATTTGACTACTCTAGGTATCTCTTATAAGTGGAATTATGTAGTCTTTGTCTTATTGTGACTGGCTTATTTCATTTGTCATAATAACCTTAAGGTTCATGCCTATTGTAGCATGTGCCAGAATTTCCTTCGTTTTTAAAACTAAACAATATCTCATCGTATGTATATGCCACATTTTATTTATCCTGTCATCCTCCCATGGACACTTGTAACCCTTGTTTAGTTTCTTTTGAACCAGGTAGCCCACCAAGCATTTCTGGAGGAGGTTAAGCCACCAAAGAAACCATGGCTGATTACTGGAATGAAAAGGCAAAACCTGCAGAAGGCCAAGGGCCTAAGAGAAGAGAAATCATTTGCAGACAAGGGAGAAAAGAAAATTCATCCAGGATGGAGACACACATGTGTATACAGTCCCTAAATGTCACTCACAGAGTTGAGGGCTTTGTGTAGTCCCCATGCCAGTCACTGCCTCTGAGCTCCAAACCCATGCTTCTCTATTTAGCTTTGTCATGGTGGGCTCTGTCAATGAGAGATGTCACAGGAAGGCTGCAAGCCTGGAGGAAGAAGGCTGCAACCTCCTTTCTACTTGTGGTTCCTCTAAGCTACACCCCCAGCAATGCCTCTTCACCCAGGAGGGGCAATACCTTCCTGTAGCTGCAGCTGAATCCTGTTTTCAGTTGCAGAGACAGTTTCCTTGCTCCTGGCCATCACTAGTCAGCCAGCAGCCCCCCTCCGAAGTCTGGGCCCCATGCCCATAGGACCACTCTTCTAAGTTGTAGGTTTTGATAATTCCAGACACTGGCCTTGTTTGCCCAGCTTGAGAGGGGGTAGCTGTTTCCTCTCTGCTATCTTCCAATTCTCTCTCTCTTTTCTAATATCTTTTTTTAAAAATTGATTTTAGAGAGTAAGGGAGAGGGATAGAGAAATAGAAACATCAATGATGAGAGAAAATCATTGATTGGTTGTCTCCTGCATGCCACACACTGAGTATTGAGGCCACAACTTGGGCATGTGTCTTGACCAGGAATTGAACCGTGATTTCCTGGTTCATAGGTCAATGCTCAATCACAAAGCCACACCGACCAGGCTGCAATTCTCTCTTAATTTTCATGCAATTAACAGTTCTTTAGATTTAGTTCTCTCTCTTAAAGTTATTGCTGTGGTTTTGTCTCTTGAACAAATTCTAACTGATACACCACCCCCCGCCCCCAAATACCATTTCAACCCTTTAATGTTCTCCCAGGCAGCATGTTTAACCCCAGCCCCTCACGCTAGCAAGGATGACCTGGCCTCCAGTTTTATCCCTAAAATTAAAGCTGTTAAAGGTGACCATAAACATACCTTCCCACCACTCAAAATTTTATAGCCAATTTTATTTTCTTCAGTCTGAAATAATAAAGCATTTTCTCCCTGTGTGATTCCAAATCCTCCAGAGGTGGTTTTGAGCCCATCCCCTTCTCCTTATACCTCCTAAGACCCTGTTCTGTCCCTTATACATATCCTCTCCCAGTGTTTCAAATGCTCTTTTCCATCGCTTCTGGGGAGCTGACAAAATACAGGTTATTGGATTGGTAGGGGCATCTTTTCCTCCTTCCTGTTAACCACATCCATATTTCCCCCATAGCATATCCATTCTCAAGTCTGGCTTTCTGAACCAGCTCTGTGTTCCCAGCCTCAAGCTCAGTGCCTCGCAGGAAGTGTTACTCAGAAAGTATTTGCTGAATGGATAAAATAGACAGAAGTCACTCTACCTGCTTGCTGAAGGAATCAATGAATGGCGGAGAATCTGTAGTTAGCGGAGCTCTCAACACACCCCAGGTCACATTTTTCACAGTGTGGTCCTTAGAATTGCTTAGGGAGCTTGTTAAAATGCTGATACAAAGCTCACATTGATGGAGTATGTCAAAGAGACACAGGAGCCAACTGAAAGAGCACCCAGTGCCCAAACTGGGGCAAGTTGAGTGAGAAAAAAAGTAATAACCTGAAGTATAAAATAAATATACATGACTCCGTACTGATATAAATGAATCATTGAGTCAGTAAATGGGGGAGAAGACACAAACCTCATGTGCAGAAGAATTCCAAATAATCGATATAGATACCCTGTCCTCAGAAAGGACAGAGCCCCCCTCAGGCATGGGCTGCACCTAGTGCCTTCCTTTCATAGAGGACAGTATGGGGATGGGGAGTGGTGGGGGGCGGGCAGTCATTGTACAGGAAAGAAATCTGACTAACACTGCCTGAGCCAGGAATTCAAGGTCAACATGAGCAGATGAGTCGGATAGTATACACATTTGATATGATGTGATGAAAATGGTATTTTACCTCTGTGGTCTTCCAACAACCTATGATCTCGATCATATCATGAGAAAAATGTCAGACAAGTTCCGATAAAGCAGTGATTGGCAAACTCATTAGTCAACAGAGCGGCAAACCGTGGATGTGGCTTGTGAGCCGAAGTTTGCCGACCACTGCGATAAAGGAATACTCTAGAAAATCTACACAATACCTGACCGTGACTCCTCAAAAGCAAGGAACGTCTGAAAAACTGTCACAGCCAAGAGGAGCCTATAGACGTGACAACTAAAATGCAGTGTGGTGCCCAATGAAACAGGAGGACAGCAGGTAAAAACTAAGGAAACCTGAATCAAGTGTGGACTTTAACTAATAATGATGGACCAGTATTGGTTTATTAATTGGAAAATATAATACTATTAGAGGCCCGATGCATGAAATTTGTGCAAGAGTAGGTCTTGGCAGCCATAGTGGCTGTCTGGATCCCTCCCTCGCAGCCAAGGCAGTTGCCTTGATCCCGCAGCTGCTATCCTGGTTTGTCCCAGAAAGATGTCAGGAAGGATGTCCAGTCTAATTAGCATATTATACAGTACTTTTATTATTATAGATAAGATGTTGATAACAAGAAAAACTAGAGGTAGGGTTTATAGGAACTTTTTGTATTGTCTTCTCAATTTCTCTGTAAATTTAAAGCTTTTCTAAAAAATACCATTTACAAAAATGTTTGTTTTTTATTTATTTTTTTAATTAGCATGTTTAATTCACTGAATGCAAGATTAAATTGATACATATCCAAAAAAATGCTATTGCAATGCTTTTTAGAAGACAGTATAAATGTCATAGTAACATTGTCCTATATAATAAAAGCCTAATATGCTAAGTGTCCAGTCATCCATTCAACCAATCAAAGCATAATATGCTAATGATATGCTAAGGCTATTCAACCACTCTCTATGACATGCACTGACCACCAGGGGGCAGATGCTCCAATTGGTAGGTTAGCTTGCTGCTGGGGTCTGACCCAGCCAGACTGAGCAAGAAAGACAGGGCATGCCCTGGAGTCCTCCAGCAGTCTCATCCAGGCTGGCAAATCTCCCACATCCCTCCCTGGCCCTGATCATACACTAGTAGGGTTCCTCGACCTGGCCTGCACTCTCTCGCAATCTGGGGCCCCTTGGAGAATGTCAGAGAGCAAGGTTCAGCCCAATCTCTCAGACCAGGCCAAGGGACCCCACTGGTGCACAAATTCATACACTGGGCCTCTAGTTTTTAGATATTGCTAAACACAACACTTTCTCTGAGGTGTGAACATCAATTAATTTGAACAGCTTTTCACATCAGCCCCATTAAACAGTTTATTATAACACTACATCTATTGTAATCAAAGTGGTGCTATTTACAGACAACATATGAATAAAATGTTTGGTTTTTTTAAAAAAATGTAAACTCCTGAGCTTCCCCTCAGATTCCCAGGTAATGCAATCTAAACAAGCATCTTAGTAGTTTTGTGCAAACTAAAGTCTAGAAAACAGTATCTTAGAGAATCTGCGTAGGCACATAGAGACTCCTGACTTACTGTGTTTTCAACCATGCCACTTTATTGCACAATTCCAGATCACCATTGATATTGTGTTCAATTTGCAATGTTAATAGACCCCATGATCTGTGGAGTGAGCCTTCCTTTGGCATTATTTTGATTACTCTACATATATCAATATGAGACAAATTCTTCATTCAAGTCCAAAGCTCTGGGCTGCATTTCTATATCCTCCAATACCTGGCATTGTTGTGTAGAATTTAGAAGTGGCTCAACTCTTCAGATAGGATGTGTGCTGATGAGTTCAACACATTCTCTACCACTCCTATTGTCCCTAACATTTTAGGGGCTGCTATTATGCCTGTATTGTTGACTTTTTACAAGAAAAACAACAACCAGTTTTTTGTATCTGGCTCACTATCCAAAGAGGGAAAATGAAAGATTAGTCAAGCAATCCTGTATTTTTAAAAACTGGGAGATAACACATTTATTTGTGTAAGTGGGAGAATATTATTGGACTAGAGGCCCGGTGCACAAAATTCGTGCATGGGGAGGGTGGTGTCCTTCAACCCAGCTTGCTCCCTCTCTAATCTGGAACCCCTTGAGGGATGTCTGACTGCCCGTTTAGGCCTGATCCTACCTGTGATCATGTAATTTGATGAAGGACATGGAATGCAGGTTCTGGCTTAGTCTCGCCAGATACTGATTCCTGGGGAGCTGAGCTGGGCCTCCATAGTGTCCTCAGGGTATGCTGAAGCACAGGGGAGAGAAGATTCATTCTCTCCCCTTCTCCTTGCAGAATCTATCTTTGTTCTATTTATCACGGGAGCTACTCTCACTGGCCTGAGGTTTGGATGGTCCATCACTGAGGGAAGCAGGCTGGGTATAAGCAATCAACAGACATACTTAGCTGGCATGTTAATTATCCTATCTAATAAAAGAGTAATATGCAGATTGACCACCACTCCAACACACAACATGACTGCCCGCATGTGGTCAAAAGATCCTGCCTCTATGTGGACGCAAGATGGCCACCACAATGACCAACAGGGGAGGGCAGTTGAGGGTGATCAAGCCTGCAAGGGAGGGCTGCTAGGGGTGACCAGGCCAGCAGAGGAGGGCAGTTGGGAGGGACAAGGCCTGCAGGGGAGGGCAGTTGAGGAGGTCCTGTCCTACAGGGAAGGGCAGTTAGGAGTGACCCTGCAGGGGAGGACAGTTAGGGGTGACCAGGTTGGCAGGGGAAGGTAGTTAGGGGTGACCAGGCCTGCAGGGGAGGGCAGTTAGGGGCAATCAGGCTGGCAGGAGAGCAGTTAGGCAGTGATCAGGCTGGCAGGCAGAAGTGGTTAAGGGCAATTAGGCAGGCAGGCAGGTGAGCAGTTGGGAGCCAGCAGTCTTGGATTGTGAGAGGGATGTCCTACTGCCTGTTTAGGCCCTATCCTACCGGGCAGTCAGATACCCCTCCAGAGGTCCCAGATTGGAGAGGGTGCAGGCTAGACTGAGGGACACCCCTTCCTCTGGGCATGAATTTTGTACACTGGGCCTCTAGTTGTTAATAAAGGCCTTGAATGATGAGCTGTTAGCTGGAATTGATAAACTATTGGGGGAAATGTTCTGTGAATTTATTGGAATACTTTTTAAAATGATACTTTTAATCTTAAAAATCCAGGAGGGCTGTTTTGCTTATCAATCCAACTCTTGGTTTTTTTGGCAGATTGTGTTAGTATCTCTTTTCCTTTCCTTTAGGAAATCTGGAGTAAGAGATTAGACTTTGTCAGTTATTTTCACAAATACATCATGATTAATGATACTTAATGTCTCTATTTATATACCACTTAAACTCCATGGTGTAAGAATAATATGGAAAATTGGACAGTATTCAAAAACAGAATCCTATATAATAATAGAGGAATATGCTAATTATCCATTATGCCTTGAGGATTAATGAGCAAGCCTTGAGGCGTAATGACCAAAAGCATAACATAACGACCAGATCATGATCTGCAGGAGGGTGGGGCAGCAAACTACAAGCGGTGGCAAAAAGCTACAGGAGTGGGCAGGGCAGCAAGTGAGTGGGTGGGGAAGGAGAAGGAGGGTGAGGAGAGATACAGGAGGGCAGGGCAGTGGGTGGAGAGCTACAGGAGAAGCAAAAATATAAAAGGATTGAAAAGTTATAGAAATATTTAACCTGGAGATAAGGGGATGGCGGTGTTTGAAAAACTTACTTCAAAGAGAATAACAAATCAGGAGGATATTAAACAGATGTTCTAGTAACTGGGAGAGCATGTTTGGTTAAGGATATTACATCGAGCAACCATAAGGGAATAAAATAGGGGCATGAGCACCAGAAGTCAGGGTTATAACCAACGAAGGCCATGTTTTTGTTGGCAGAATGGTAGGAGCACAAAGGCAGTGTTGTATTAAACATTACTCAGCCACAGGGACATATGGTCTCAGGGACTGTCCAAGGTCAGTATCAGGATCCCATCACTACTGTGGGCGTACCTTCCTCCTTGGAGTCTGGCTTCCTCATGCAGGTTCCACCTGAGTGCCAGTCTGTCAGCCTGGCATGTGTGCACATTGTAAAACATGCTTGGCCTGCACATGAGGACAGACGGCTATCAGCTGGTTCAAAAAACCCAGGTGGTTATTCTTTCATTTCTTTTTGGCCATTGATAGGTTCTCATTGCTGAATAATTTCCTTATAAATAAATACTCCAATTCCAGCCGGCATAAGGACATAAATAATTGCCAAATCAAAACAATTACCTCGCTGTTTAACCAACCTCAGTTTTTATACATTTATCGCTGAAACAACATAAAGGAGAATGTTAAATCCCCCTGTCTATGCAGTTCTACCAGCAAACTTTCTGAGACTATCCCAGAACATAATTTATTTTACAATGCTTTTGGAAATCCTGTGTCCATACTTGGTAGGAGAAGGCGAGTGGAGGGTGGGAGGGTAGGGAGGGAGATGGAAATGTCTTGAATTGTACCTGGGATTTGTTTCAATCAGGTATGGTGTGATGATGGATGTGGAAACATCTGTCTTTGAAGAAAAGTCTACTAACTATAGTTCCCAAGAGGAAGAAGCAGATCAGGCACCCAGAGTCATATGGGGAAGCACCAGGTCAGTCCGGAGTCAGAAGTGAGGTGAGAGCATGGCACAGAGCCTTTATTGTGGTTTCTGCAGGATCGAATGAGCGAGGAAGGGTAGACAAATTTAAGCAATTTAACGATTAAATAGTTTGAATAATTTCCAGGGGCTCTGAGCTATAAGGATAATCTCTAATTGTCTGGGGCCTGGCCCTGAGTGATTCAGGGCAGAGGAATACTGGCTTGGTGTTTGAGAGTTAGATAAAGGAGGCAGCTGGGGGCCTGGGCCCTGGATTGGTTGATCTGTATATGAAAGGCATGTTCACAGGCTAGTTGTTTACTATCTCTAGAAATTAGCCAGCCCTGTAGTCTCTCCAGGCCCTAGTATGTGAAAGCACCATGAAGTATAGAAAATAAACAAACAAACAAACATGACTAATACAGAGGTCTTATGATCCAGAACCAGATCTGAGTGACCACTGTAAAAGGCTGAGAGCAAGTCTAGTGAGGCAGGCTGAACGCATGTTCAGGGAAGTGTTACAACCAGCTTTGGGGAGTGTCTGTCAGGGCACATGGCAATGGGACAAGGATCATCTGTCTGCAAGGGAGCTGATGGATCTGGCATTCTTAGGTAGATTGTTGGTCCTCGGAAGGGGATGGGATGGTGTATTAGGGTTCTCCAGAGAAATAGAATCAGGAGAATGTATAACTATATTTACTATATGCTTATCTATTTCTCCATATCTATCTATAGATTAACTTTATGGAATCGGCTTATGTGATTTGGGCCTGCAGTCCAAAATCTGAAGAGCTGATATTGCAGTTGATTCTGAAGGCCATCTGCTTGAGGTCTTCTTAAGAAAAGCTATTTTGTCATGATCCAAAAGAAGTCATTTATGTAGCATTGATGGCTAGCCACATCCATCAAAAGGAGGAACATGCTGGCCCCACAAACATGTTCTTTCCTGGGACCAAGTGTAAGAGGATAAGAGGACTTGGCAATTTGGACTCACTTCTTCTTTCCACTTTCAGCAGATATTGCTGGTGTCCCAACCATGTCCTCTTCACCAACCCTGGAGGTCAACTAGCTTTTGTAGGACAGTTTTCATACAACCACCCCTCCACCTGAGGGCTTTCACTGGATGGGATAGTGCAGGGCAGTGGGGGTTAGAACACCCAGAAGCAACCTTCATCCAGTGAGGGAAGGAAGTTGGTAGGCAAAGAGCTCAGCTTCCTTGCCCATTGGTGAGATCGTTTTGAGGTGTGTTCTGCTCAGTCTCTTAGAGGACAAGCTAGTACCTCAGGACAGTATGAAGTTAGGAAAATTCCTGGGCAAGGGAATGGGGAAACTGAGACAAGAGAATTAAAGAAGATCAAACAGTTCGAGTAGCTTTCAAGACCTTATCTCCCCTAACCAAGGACACTTGAGAACAAATGGTGTATACTCTCCTCCCTAACCAGAAAATACGTAGTTTAAACCACCCTGGCC
The DNA here is from genome assembly GCA_004026805.1 of Lasiurus borealis. Classification (NCBI taxonomy): domain Eukaryota; kingdom Metazoa; phylum Chordata; class Mammalia; order Chiroptera; family Vespertilionidae; genus Lasiurus; species Lasiurus borealis. The sequence continues at coordinate 15,144 of PVJN01030207.1, read as the reverse complement.
TGGGATAATAGAGAACAAAGACCAAATTAATGCAATGTGTGCCAGCTAGACCCAAGGACGGATGAAGTTGGGAACAAATGACAAAAACTCCATTAAAACCAGACAGACCCAAAATAAAAGGAAAACAGTAAAGCAGACCAAAGAATAATCCAAAACTCCTCTATATGCTCACTTTGATGCATCAGCATATTTTAAAATGCATCTGAAAAGCTGATGAATATTCTACTGAAAACCTCCCCTAAGATTCTCACCTGCAGGGGGCTTGGGGGGAGGAGGTGCGGAGGATTAAAAGCCCTCAGAACAAAGACTCATTGTGGGCTCACTTTAGAGCACACCCTGCCCCCTTTCTGAGCGTGAACTATTTATTTCAAAGGGTTTCCACGAGACTTGCCGCCAGTGGGAAGTGGCAGCTCCACCTGTGCTCACCCCCTGATCCTGTCTCTCGGACCCCCTTTCCTCTGACTTCCTGGTGAGCTAGAGCAGCCCACTTTAGCTCACTTAAATCACTGCAACCTTCACTTCCCAATGAGCTAACGGCAGCCCCTGCCTTGGCTCGCTTCTATAACATTTCAAAGCAGAGCACCGCCTAGGCTCCCCTCTGCTGTTTCTCCTACCCTAATCTCTTCCTTTGCTTCACTGTCCCCAGCATTACTAAACATTACTCTCAAACCCATCGGGACTTGTGTTGTGAAATCTTTCCTACTCCAAGTCAAGGCCCCACACTCTGGCTGACGCAAGGCAGACCTGCTCCAGGCTGGCCCCTGTCTGGTAACACTAGGTGACCACCGCTGTAACCCACTCATTTTTTACTGCTCTCTTTCCTATCTTACTTCCCTCGTTCTTCACCATGCTTCCTTCAAACAGAGGTGGGATTTGCATCCAAATCTCTTTTTGGAGGAACACAAACCATTAGTATTACATCCACTATCCTCTGCTATGAGGTCTATTCAATTTGTTTAAACAATATGGAAGGGCCAGGAGATGAGGAATGTAATATTGACACACCACACTTGGAAGGCTAGGAATCCATTCCACTTTTATTACTGTAGCAAGATCCTGTCCACTGGATCAAAATTACTCTTGGAAAATAATAATGAATAAGGGATGGGATAATTCTATTTGTGTACAATTACAAATATTCTAAGTAATGGTGAGTGTAATGGAATATGTATGGCCATACTGAGATAATTAAAAGCTTCTGTGTCTCCTGTTTATATATCATATGCCTAAAACAAGGTGTAAGGAAATGTCTTATACATCTGAGAAGTAATTTTGAAGATTATCTAAGATTGCATTGTCTTTATTTTCATTAGGCTATTCAGAACTCTATTACAATTTGTCAAATCTATGCATGCATAAATGGCATATTATCTAGTCTAACGGTTCTCAATCCTAGGAGACTCAATTCTCCTTTTTATAACAAATATTATTTCATTCTGCCTCTAATATCCTAAGTGAAACTCAAGAAAAATATGCTGTGCATAACTTAAATAAGCAATGTAACACCCTTACTTTGGTATAAAGAAACAAAGAAAATAAATTTATTTTAAAATAATACATATTTTGATCTGTAAGGTGTTTAGACTACATTAGGAGACAATGCATGCATCCACCTATACATATATATTAGTTTGTATATAAAACAAGTAAGAAGATCTAAAGTGATGCCACAAAGGATGTATAGAAAAATGAAAGACCAAAATACTAACTAGTGTAGGATGAGTGAGTACATGTGTAGTACCAACATACCATACATGTTTGTATGTGACATGAGAAAGAGAAGTAACTTTAACTTAGCCTCCAAGAAAGAGCAGATGGTCAGGGTAAAGAAGATGGGGAAGTGTGATTGTCTCATAAATGTGACAAGCTCTAGTTGAGTGGTTTAAAAATACTTCCCCATGTTTTAAAGGGGTAGTGATAAAGTTTGACAGGAAACGGACCTTCTGTTCTGAAATCCCACCACATATGCTCCATCTCTAGAATACAGACCCTGGAGACCACACCCTTTGATATGTACAGGAAACAGAGATGAATCAGAAGGAAAAGCCCTAGAGAAATGATATAGTGGGCTTCTAAGGTGGGTCCTGGAGAAAGACTGAACAACAAAATGCAAACCAGCCCCATCACTTCTCTAAAAAAAAATCCCAAACCATAATTTCCACATGTGATTTTCTCAGCATAGACTTCTCATTATGCTATGAAATCCATAGGCAGTGTGGTGCAGGCAATACTGTCAGCATGCTGCCTTATCCTCTGAGTCAGGGCATACTTCCCAACTGCATCTCTTGCCCTGCTACCAGAGCCTCTGTCAACACACATTGGGGGTTGAAAATGATGGGAAATTGTACTGCTTGGGGATATCCCTCAATGATTGATAGGAGCCAGTGTATATATACTCCAGCTGTCTTGCCCTCTGGTGGGATGATGCTGGACACTGGCTCTAGTTACCCACAGTGAACACTGAATGTGTTTGACAGTTCAGCTCTAATGTCTTTCATCTTTCCTTTCCCTGTCTCACTTCCCCATTCTCACATTGGTCTTTCTTAGGACCACTCCCAGAAAACTTGAAACTTTGTCATAGAGTCTGCTTTGGGGAAGACCCACACTAAAACATGATAATCTGAAATATTTTTTATTTTTAAATTTTTGATTGATGAGATTTAATGAGGTTCTGATTCTGATAAAAGAAATCTTAAATGTTCTGTTACATTTTATTGGTTTTGCAGGAATTGCTTCACTGCACTAAATCCTTTTAACTAAATATGCTGTTGGAAATACTATCTATGCTAATAAAAGGGTGATATGCTAATTAGAGCAGATATTCTTCCACACAAAGCCGAAGTGGATGGCAGCTACTGCTGCCCAGGGCTGGCCAGAGGCTCAAGCAAGCTGTGGTGGCAGGCGGGGTAGTTGGGGGTGACCAGGCCAGCAGGGGGGGGGGCAGTGAGAGACAACCAGACCAGTGGGTGGGAGACAGATGGGGGTGACCAGGCCAGCGGGTGGGGCAGTTGGGGGCGACCAGGCTGGCACCTGGGGTGGGGTTAGTTAGGAGTGATCAGGCAGGCAGGTGATCAGTTAGGACCCAGCAGTCCCAGAGCATGAGAGAGATGTTCAGCAGTTGGACACCACCCAAAGAATCCCAGATTGGAGAGGGTGCAGGCTGGGCTGACGGGACCCCCGATATGCACTGGGCCTCTAGTAACATTATATAGGCTTCAAATACTGTATACAATTCTATAATACATCACCTGTATATAGCACTGTGTGTTCACCACTTAAAGTCAAGTCTCTTTCCATTATCATATATTTGAGCTTCTTTATCTTTTTTTTTTTTTTTAATCTCCCTCTGGTAACCACCATACTATTATTTGTGTCTATGAGTTTCTGTTTGTTTTTTTCTGTTTGTTAATTCATTGCTTTCAGTTTTATATCCTATCATCAGTGTATGAGGGTTCCTTTTTCTCCACAACCTCCTCAACACTTATTACTTAACTTATTGATAATAACCATTCTAACAGGTGTACGGTTGTATCTCATTGTAGTTTTGATTTTCATTTCCCTAAAAGGTAGTAAAGTTGAGCATCTTTTCATATATCTGTTGTCTATTTATATATCTTCTTGGGAGAGGTGTGCCTGTTCAGGTCCCCTGCCCATTTACTTTATTTTATTTTCAAAAAATAATTTTTTATTGTTGTAAGTATTACATACATCCCCTTTTTACCCCTATTGACCCCATCCAGCCCGCCCCTGCTCTTCACCCCTGACTCTCACAGCCTCATTGTCTGTGTCCATATATGCATGCAAGATCCTTGATTGATTATCTCCCACCCACTCACCCTCTCCTGCTTTTCCTCCGAGATTCCACACTCTGTTCCATGACTCCATGTTTCTGGATCTACTCTGTTCATCAGTTTGTTACTTAGATTTTACTTATGTGTGAGATCATGTGATACTTGTGTTTCTCTGACTGACTTATTTCACTTACCATGATATTCTCCAGGTCCCCCTCCCTGCTCTCTCAAAGGGTAAGAAATTCTTCTTTTTACTGCTGCTTGGAATCCCACGGTATAAATGTACAACAGCTTTTTTATCCGCTCATCTACTGATGGGCACTTGGGGTGTTTCCAGCTATTGTAAATTGTGTTGCTATGAACATAGTGGTGCATACATTCTTTCTGATTGATGTTTCTTAGTATATATTCCTGGAAGTGTGATCACTTGGTCAAATGGCAGTTCCATATTTAATTTTTTTGAGGGAACTCCATACTATTTTCCATATTGGCTGTACCAGCATGCATTTCCACCATCAGTGTACTAGGATTCCCTTTTCCCCACATCCTCACCAGTACTTGTCATTTGTTGATGGTAGCCATTCTGACAGTTGTGAGGTGATATCTCATTGTCATTTTAATTTGCATTTCTCTGATGATCAGTGACTTTGAGCATTTTTTTTATATGTCTCTTGGCTATCTGTATGTCCTCTTTGGAGAAGTGTCTATTTAGGTCCTTTGCCCATTTTTAAATATGATTGGCTCCCTTTTGTTAAATTGTATGAACTCCTTATATATTTTGGATATTAACCCTTTATTAGATGTATCATTGCCAAATATGTTCTTCCATACAGTGGGATCCCTTTTTGTTTTGTTAATCATTTCTCTTGTTGTGCAAGAGCTTTTTATTTTGATGGTGTCCCATTTGTTTATTTTCTTTTTAAAAAAATATATTTTATTGATTTTTTTACAGAGAGGAAGGGAGAGAGATAGTGAGCTAAAAACATCAATGAGAAAGAAAGAGAAACATTGATCAGCACACCTCTTACTGGGAATATGCCTGCAACCAAGATACACGCCCTTGACCAGAATCGAACCTGGGACCTTTCAGTCCACAGGCCAATGCTCTATCCACTGAGCCAAACCAGTTAGGGCCCATTTGTTTATTTTCTCCTTAGTTTATTTTGCCCTAGGAGATACATCTGTAAACATATTGCTGCAAGAGATGTCTGATATTTTGCTGCCTATGGTTTCTTTTAGGATTTTTATGGTTTCACAACTTACATTTAAGTCTTGTATCCATTTTGAGTTTATTTTTGTATATGGTTTAAGTTGGTGGTCTAGTTTATTTACTTATTTTTTTTGCATGTACTGGTTTCTGTCCAGTTTCCCCAATACCATTTATTGAAGAAACTCTCTTGACTCCATTGTATGCTGTGGCCTCCTTTGTCAAATATTAATTGAGCATAATGGCCTGGGTTAATTTGTGGGTTCTTTATTTTGTTTCATGATCTATATACCTGTTGCTGTGCCACTACCAACCTGTTTTGATTACAGTGGCTTTGTAGTATAACTTGAAATCTGGTATTGTGATTCCTCCAACTTTTTTTTCCATTTAATTCCATATGAAATTTTGGAGTATTTGTTCCAGATCTGTTTGGTATTTTAACAGGGATTGCATTGAATCTGTTGACTGACTTGCGTAGTATGGACATTTTAGTGAGGTTGATTCTACCAATCAGTGAACACAGTATATTCTTCCACTTGTTTATACCTTCTATCTCTTTTTTCAATGTTCTATAGTTTTCAGAATAGAAGTTTTTTGCCTTCTTGGTTAAGTTTATTCCTAAGTTTCTTAATTTTTTTTCCAGTGGTAAATGGGATTTGTTTATTTCACTTCTTTTTCTGAAAATTCATTATTGGTCTATAAAAATGCCATCAAATTTTTGGATTTTGTATTGCTACATTGCTAAATACATTTATTAAGTCTACTAGAGGCACAGTGCATGAAATTCATGCATGGGAGGGTGTGTCCCTAAGCCCAGCCTGCACCCTCTTCAATCTGGGACCCCTTCAGGGATGTCCAACTGCCTGTTTAGGCCACGATCCAGGACTGCTGGCTCCCAATTGTTAATCTGCCTTCCTTCCTAATTGCCCCTAATTGCTTCTGCTTGCCAGCCTGATCATTCCCTAACCACTCCCCTGCCATCCTGATTGATGCCTAACTGATTCCCTGCTAGCCTATTTGCCCTAACTGCCCTCCCTGGCATACCTGGTCCCTCCCACTGCTCTCTCTTGCAGGCCTTGGTCCCACAACTTCCCTTCCCTGCAGGCCCAGTCACCCCCAAGTTTACTCCTCTGCCAGCCTGGTCACCCCTAATTTCTCTCCCCTGCAGGCTTAATCACCCTCAACTGTCTTCCCTTGTAGGCCTGGTCCTTCCCAACTGCCTTCCCCTGCTGGCCATCTTGTGGTGGCTATCTTGTGTCCACATGGGGTAATCATCTTTGACCACATAAGGGCAGCCATCTTGTCTGTTGGGGTGATGGTCAATTTGCATATTATTCTTTTATTAGATAGGATTAGATAGGATAGAGGCCTGGTGCATGGGTGAGGGCTGGCTGTTTTTCCCTGAAGGGTATCCCAGATCAAGGGGTTCTCTTCGGCTCTGGGGCAGCCTGGGTGAGGGGCCTGTGGTGGTTTGCAGACTGGCCACACACCCCCGGCAACCCAAGTGGAGGCCTAGGTATCTTTGAGTTATTTATCTTCTATAATTGAAACTTTGTATTCTTAAGCAGGGGCCAAGGCAGGCCAGGTGTACAGAAGCTTGGCTTTCTCCATCACCAGGGGCAACTCAAGCTTCCTGCTCTCTCCAGCTCCATGACTGCCACCATTTTTGTTGGGATTTATTTATCTTCTATAATTGAAACTCTATAGCCTTAAGTGAAGGCCAAGGGGAGGGTCGGCAAAGGATGAAGAAAAAGACAGACAAAGAGAATAACTGGTTCTAGGTGGATCTTCTATGGGTGACTGAGACTACAGAACAGATCCAGCCTGCAAGCTGATGCTTTATTTTATAGTCAGAAGTAAATAAGGTTATTTACAATGTTCTTATAAGTTTCACTTGTTTTTGGCAGCACTTGCTGCATGTCCCACAGCCCATTAGCTACTCAGGAAAGATCTAGGGAGTAGGCACAAGATCAAACTTAATTATGCCAAGAGGGCTGTGCCCTCTAAGCTGGCACTTCTTGGTGGCTTTGCTAGCAGGTCAGTCTGAGACTTTACCATATAACTGCTCCCTACAAAGTATTAACAGGCTGTTGCCTACATAAAAAACATAAGGTGGGAGACTCAAAAGTTGGTTAGGAAAGAGAACAATTCTATTGTTGTAAAAGGATTGTGTTTGGCATCACTGAACCCCATGTAGAATCCCTGAATTCATTGTGATAATCAAAGCTACTCAAGAATTTCCAAAATGTCTCCTGTTCAGTAAACATTTATTATGAATATTATTAAATCTACCTCTACTACTTAGTAATGTTTAGGAAAAATTCTAGCCTATCTCTGCTACATGAAAGGAAGACTATGCTAAAGGAAAGGCTAAATATACAAGAAAGGCACTTGTCAAGGATTTGGCCATTTCTCCCAGGACTCACCTGGAGATTTTTCTTCTTGTGCCAAAACCTTAGAGATGCTGTGCTTTTTTCTATTAAAGGAAGGCAATACCTTCCCCCCAAGAGACTAAAAATGGTATACATTTTGGAAGGCAGCTATGCTCACCACTATTCCACCAACGCCGACAATGGAATACATTTTGTAAGACACGTTTCCTTCTTGTTAAGAGTTCACCGTTATAAGCTACCACTATTACCTCAATGTAGAAAGCAGATTCAAGAAGACACAGCAGGCAAACGATGAATCCCAGTAACTGGTAGAATTAATTCTTCCTAATATACTTATAGAAAAGACGAGGTGGACCTATAGGTAAGGACAATAAAAATGACATATACTAAGAGATCTGGGACTGCATGATAAAGGTCGGACGAATTACACTAGTGTAGTGGTCGGCAAACTGCAGCTCGCGAGCCACATGCGGCTCTTTGGCCCCTTGAGTGTGACTCTTCCACAAAATACCACGTGCGGGCGGGCACATACAGTGCGATTGAAACTTCATGGCCCATGCGCAGAAGTTGGTTTTCGGCTCTCAAAAGAAATTTCAATTGTTGTACTATTGATATTTGGCTCTGTTGACTAATGTGTTTGCCAACCACTGCAAGGTGTAAGGTTTCTCAACTTCAACATTGTTCACCTTCTGGGTAGGAGAATTCTTCATTGTGGGAGGCTGCCTTGTGTATTGCAGGATATTTGCAGCATCCCTGGCCTCTGTCCATTAGATACTAGTAGCAGCCTTCTCTCACAATACCAAAACTACATTCAAACATTGGTTTGTCTCCTGTAGGCAAAACTGCTCCCTGTTAAGAATCACTACACTAGTACTTCTCAAACACCTAATGTGCATTCAAATCAGCTGGGGGAGCTTCTTAAATGGTGATTTAATAGGTCTGGGGTAGGGTTTGGCACTATCTAGTCCAAACAAGATCCAAGGTGAAGTCCATGCTGCCCATCCAAAGGCAACACTTTTTTCTTAGAAGACAAACCTACAGCTTTCTAATAGTCAATATGTACAGGTCCTTAAGAGTACAGAGTAAATGTATACTCAAGGTCTGGATCAATGAAAATACTTTCAAGCGTCTGCATGTCATATTATCATACCATTAGTTTTTAAGAATGGAAAGTGCTATGCTACGTGAAATAAGCCAGTCAGAGAGACAACCATCACTTGATCTCACTCAGATGTGGAATCTAATGAACACAATAAACTGATGAACAAAATAGATCCAGAGACAGAAGTATGGAATCTCGGAGGGAAGGTAAAGGAGGTGGTTGGGTGGGAAGGGATTAACCAAAGCACTTGTATGCATATATGCATAACCCGAGGACACAGACAATGGGGTGTGAAGGTCTGGGGTAGGGGGTGGGGGGTAGAAGAGCTCAATGGGGGAAAAGGGGACATATGTAATACTTACAGTAGTAAAGATTTAATTTAAAAAATAAAGAGTCTGAAACAGACACAATGAAATGGAAGATCAGATATCATAGAAATGCACACTTGAAACCTGTATAATCTTGTAGTCAATGTCACCTCAATTTAATAAAAAGAAAGAAAAAAGATCACATTGATTGTAAAAAGGAAAAAAAAAATGCTGCCAATCACAGTGACATGTCATCAATTGTAAGGCAGATCTTGATTTCAGAGATACTAAACTGGGAAAACAAATGTGTAACATAGAATTACATAAGCTTGGATCTCAGGATATCCTATCTAATAAAAGAGCAATATGCAAATTGATCATCACTCCAACACACAAGAGGGCCGCCTCCATGTGGTCAAAGATAGTTGCCCTCATGTGGACACAAGATGGCTGCCACAAGATGATCAGCAGGGGAGGGCAGTCAGGAGGGACCAGATCTGCAAGGGAGGTCAGTTAGGGGTGATCAAGTCTACAAGAGCAATTGGAGGGACCAGGCCTGAAGGAGAGGGCAGTTGGCGGGACCAGGCCTGCAGGGGAGGCAGTTAGGGGCAAACAGTCTGGCAGTGGAGCAGTTAGGCATCAATCAGGCTGCAGGGAAGTAGTTAGGGGGTGATCAGGCTGGCAGGCAGAAGTGGTTAGGGGCAATTAGGAAGGCAGGCAGGTGAGCAGTTTTGAGCCAGCAGTCCTGTATTGTGAGAGGGATGTCCAACTGCCCGTTTTGAGAAACAAAACATCAGTGATGAGGAGAATCATTGATGGGCTGCCTCTTGCAGGCCCCACACTGGGAATGCAACCGTGACCTCTTAGTTCATAGGTCCACGGTCAACCACTGAGCCACTCTGGTCAGGCTTCCCATTGTTTCTTGCTCAAATGTTTTTCTTTTTAAAGTGGTAATAGATACTATAAATTAACATATTATTATTCACATTAAAAAAACAAAAGAACAAAAAACCTGGCACTCGAAAATGATCCACCTAGTAACTGAAACGTTATTTGGTATTTCTGCCACCCTCTCACTGTTGTTTTTATTTTTCTACATGATTAGGGAAATAGATCTGTTATTATTTACACTAGTATAAATTTTATACAAATGTTGAATCATTGCTGTGAAAATATGTTTTATCAATGTTTAAAGTTATCAACGCAGTCAACCCATTCTATATCATCTGCTTGGATGCCTAAATATTCATTGATCAGAAGCACTGTAGCCATAAGATATGAAATGATTCCCAAAATGGTGACAAATAAAACAGCTGGATAATTTAAAAAGTGTGTGTGTGGGGGAAGGGAAGAATGTTTGCAGAATTGAACCTGAGTAAGTAAAAGGTCTTTTTTTTCTTTGCCTTTTTAAAACTTCAGAGCGCTTTATGAACTATTAGAGCAGTTCTCAAATCCTTAGGGTCTTGGGGTCCCTCTACCACAAACAATTGACAACTGGAAGAGCTTCCGAAGAATGACTGCGCATGCGCAGAACACACCGGGCGTCCCGTCCAGGCAAGACGCTAGAGGTCAGAGGAATCCGCCGCCTCGGCGGACCCACCGGGCGGGCCGGAAGGCAGAGGTGAGCACTAGCGGGCGGCTCCCGGGAGTTACACCTCCGCCCCTCCCACGCCCTCCCACCCCTTTTCCAAAGGGCGTCCACAGGCATCGAAAAAACCTGGAGCGGTGGACGCGCTCTCCGCGGACGCACTTCCCCTCGCGAGCAGGAAGGGAGCTCCGGGGAGGACGGCGCGGAGCGCCACCACGGGCCGCGCATGCGCCGTACACAGGAGGCCCCTGAAGTGGAATCCGGTGGCCGGAGTCCCCGCCCCCCGCCCCCCGCCCCCCCGCCGGGAGTGCGCCTGCGCGGTCGCCCGTCTCTCCCACCTCGGCTTCCCCTCCCCCTTAGTCCCCCCGCGGGGGCTCCGGGTCCGGCGGGACCATGTTCAGCAGCACCGGCTCCAGCGGGCTCTGTGAGTACCGGCCGCCGCCGTCCTGCCCGTCCCCTGCGCGCCCCCACCCCTGCGCACCTCCCTGAGGCGGCGGCGGCCCTCGGGGTTGCTGGAGGTTTGGGAGGCCGACCCTCCTCCGCTCTCACGGCGCCCACACCTCGAAGGATTCGTGCCCCCGTGGGAGGCATCGCCCCGCTCCCCCTTCCGCTGGGAAAGGCGAGTGGTGACGGAGCCCCGCCGCCGGCCCGGCCTCCCGGGCCCTGCCCTGCGCTCAGGTGCGATGCTCAGGTGCTGCCGGGACGGGACGGGACCGCCGCCGGAGGGAGGCCCCCGGCCCGGCCCCGCGCCCGCGGCGGTGCGTGTGTCCGTCCGGCTTGCGGAGGAGGCTGCCCAGGTGGCGGCGATGCTGGGTGCCTGCCCCCCTTTCCTCGTTTACCTCCGCTCCGCTCCATTCATTGAGGCTCAAGTGGGGACCAACTGGCTCTCCCCCAGATGTCAATTCCAACCTCTGGTTCGGGAACTGACTCGTCAGTTGTACTTAAGATTCCTCTCCGTCTCGGTCTCAGACCAAGAGATGGGTCATTCCCCAAAAAGGTGACAAATGAAACAGCCGGATAATTTAAAAAGTGGAAGAAAAGAAAAAAAAAAGAATGTTTGCAGAATTGAACATGAATAAGTAAAAGGTCCTTTTTTCCCCCCCTCTCTCTCTCTTTGCCCTTTTAAAACTTGAAAGCGCTTTATGAACTATGAACAGCAGTTCTCAAACCTTTGGGTCTCACTAAAGTAACTTTGATGAAAGTACTTTTTTAAAAAAAATATATTTTATTGATTTTTTTACAGAGAGGAAGGGAGAGGGATAGAGAGTTAGAAACATCGATGAGAGAGAGACATCGATCAGCCGCCTCCTGCACGCTCCCTACTGGAGATGTGCCTGCAACCAAGGTACATGCCCTTGACTGGAATCGAACCTGGGACCTTTCAGTCCACAGGCTGACGCTCTACCTGCTGAGCCAGACCGGTTTCGGCTGATGAAAGTACTTTTAAAGTGGAAGGAAGTCAGCAAGTCGGGTGGTAGGAAAACGTGGACCTTGTGGCTTGATGTTGCTCTGATATTTTTTACCCCAGTGTCAGCGGTGGTCCGCAGAGAGAGGGCTGGGCAGGCAGTACAGCCAGCCTTTTTAACCATTTCTCGCTGACATGGTTTAATGGATTGACTTTTTGGTGAGGCGGCCTGTATGTTAACCGAACAGCACTGTGAGATTAGGCACTGTTAAAGGCACACAGAACTGTGTGAGCAGGTGTAATTTTGCAATTGCTTGTCACCGTTAGTACTTCATAATTTTATACACGCAAAGTTAATCTTGCCAGAGTACAAAGCAGTTGTGACATTTCCAAGTAGTAAGGGTCTGTTGTTAATGTGAGGAATCTTTTTTTTTTTTTTTTTTTTTGAGAATTCATGCCTTAGTGTGAGGGTGAGTTAGAATCTGAGCCGCAGGCATCATTTTAAGTATTTCTCCTCAGATTCTCAGGTTTTTAAGCGAGCGTCATTATGATTTCCCTTGTTTCATAATTAATATGATTTATGGAAGCATTGGCTTCCGAGTACATGCCAACGAAGTACTAGCTAATTAATATTCTCCGAGTTATCCTTTGGATAAAGGACATTATGATTGTTGATGAAACTGAGAGTCAAGAGGATGATAGGATTTTCCTGGGATCCCCCCGGTGAGCCATACACTGGTGAATACAAAATTAATGGTAGAATTCTTCGATTTTAGTTCTTTCAGTATTTTGAGCTATCCTTCCTGGCTGACCAAAATACAAATTAAAAAGTTAAAGAGGCAAGTGAAATCCATTATTGGTTACTGTACTGTATTAATCATTATATTGGCCAAGTATACACCAGTGTGATACATGATGACTCTGGGGGAATGTAATACTTGATTACCTGTGGCACAGGATGGATGGGTATTGAATTCTAGGAACCAAACCGCTGCCCAGGGAGAGGCCTGGGCCGAGAGCTCCTTAGCTGTCTTGTCCTGTTTCTAAAATAAGTTCATTCACGGCGTAGGAGTTGATTGGATGGCCATTCCTCCGAAGACCATGTCTTAAGTGCTTGTTTGGCACACATTCTGGGTATCCCCTGGGGTCAAAAACTACGAGATGCTGGGAATGCAACGTTGAACAAGTCTTGGTCCCAGTGTTTACAGTGCTTAAAGTGGAATTGAGGCACGATTTTTCCAGGAGTGGTCTTTTGGCAGGCCTGGGTACAAGCAGTTACCCTGCTTTAAATTTTTTCTTTGCAAGCTTACCCACTGAGAGAGAAGTGATATCCTTTAGGTAAGAAGTGTGGCTCTTTGGTAAGTCAGAGTTCTGAATAATCTGCCTACCCTTGCTCCCATGGGTAGTGAATAACATTCTCTTTTTGAGAGGAAAAATCCCTGCCATGTCCTACTACCTGCTAATATTTCCCACGTTGTGTGACTAGTAGGCAATGGTATTTTAGTGTTACATTTGCTCCCCCAGTTCGTTTGTTCATTCAATAAGTGTCTGTTGAGTACCCATAACAAGCTACCCTGTGTACAGAAGGTGAAGTGGTAAGCAGGATAAAAGAGACCAACATCAAATAGGTTAATAAGTAATTAATGTGATTTTGCATAGTGATAAATGCCATGAAGAAAATAAGAAGGTAATGACAAGGACAGGTTATGGTGGACTTCTACTTTAGTATTTGTGGTCAGGGAAGATAACTGGGAAGGTGCCATTTGAGCTGAGACCCCAATGCTGAGAAGGAGTCGGCTATATTAGTTTGTTGAAAAACATGCGTTTTTCAGAAAGGGAATTGCAAGCACAAACACTCTGAAACAGGCATAACAGGGCATTTCCAAGGTACTACAGAAAGCAAAAACTACGAGATGCTGGGAATGCAACATTGAACAAGTCTTGGTCCCAGTGTTTACAGTGCTTAAAGTGGAATTGAGGCACAATTTTTCCAGGAGTGGTCTTTTGGCAGGCCTGGGTACAAGGGCATTTTGATTTGCTCTCTTTTGTTATAAATAAAACAGTTTCTTCATTATCATTCATCACAATGACTCTGATCGCTAGACTCTTGATCCCTTGTCTCCAGTTTACAGCTCACTTCTGACATCTTTCATATCTAGTGTGGAACCTATAGTTAATTTTCATCAAGACTCAGAGACTTGGTGCTAGCTGTCCTGCTAGGCTCACCCAGCCTCATATTAATTTATGGTGACTGAGCTGAGTCATTGGCATGATTTCTCAGTTAATTGGGATTTGTTCATTTCCCTATGCTTTCTTTATCCTCAAGACTATTCCCTGTCTCTACCCATCTCACTCTTAACCTGTACAAAAAAAATAAGGACTATTACCTGGCCTAGCCTCTCCCTAACTTGTTCATATATCCACACTTTAACAAATGTTAAAGAAGACTTCCTACTGTAGGTGATAACTTGTGCTGATTTTTGAGGGATGAGGAAGAGTTTGTCAGATATACAAACTTTGTTTCTTTCTCCCAATCTAAAAGAATGAAGTGCCTGGCTGGCATGGCTCAGTGGTTGAACCTTGGGCTATGAACCAAGAGGTCAGGGTTCAGGGCATATGCCCAGGTTTCGAACTTGATCCCCAGTGTGGGGTGTGCAGGAGGCAACCAATCAATGATTCTCTCTCATTATCGATGTTTCTATCTCTCTCTCCCTCTCCCTTCCTCTTTGAAATCAATAAAAAGATATATTAAACAAATAAAATAAAATAAAAGAATGAAACATCCTTTTCTTAACTGAGGCCCATCCTAACCTATCCTTAACTCATTCTTTGTTGCGTTTTCTAGTACCAATGCTTTATTCTCTTGTGAGAGAATGAACCTGACACCTGGTTAGAGCTGAAGTTTTCTCCTGTGGCTGCTTTAGTGGGACCTTCAGAAACTCCTAGAGTATTTCCAATCCCTTACCTATGGAAATATTTTCTGTATTATTGAATTGTTGTGAAGATTAAAAGAGTTGATATGTGTAAAGCTCCTAATCAGAGTTAATTTTTTTGTTTATTTATTGATCCTTAGAGAGAGAGGGAGGGAGGGGGAGAGATAGAGACAGAGAGAATTATCAGTATGAGAGCAGAACATTAATCCCCCCCCCCTCCCCTAAGAATCTAGCCTACATCCTGGGCATGTGACCTGGTGGGGAACTGAACCAGCAACATCTAGGTGCACAAGATGACACCCAACTAACTGAGCCACACTGGCCAGGACCAGAATTAAATTATTTTTAATTGGATTTTTCTCCTGAGTCTTAAAAATGCTGAAGCATAAACTTCCATTGACCCTATCCTGAATCTTC
>PVJN01030206.1:0-25803 GCA_004026805.1 Lasiurus borealis | reverse complement strand
TCTGTGCTTAATTACCCAACCAAAGAGATCTAAAGTATGTATGTTGTACTGTAATAGGGGTTTATGCCTGGACAATTAAGTGTTTTATTTGTTTTCTGAAATGATGTGAACTTATTTTTCTAAACACTATGCTAAATAAACTTTATATTTATACATACCATATGTTAAAAGTTATTTTTCGCTGAAAAAGCAAAGAAGGGAAAGGAAAATAAAAAACCCGCACAAACATTTCATAAGCTGGCAAATAGAAGAACAAAAGAAGTCATTTTGGAGAAATAGAATTTGTTGATCTCTGTACAAAATTATGCAATTAACGGTACCGCATACTCAGAATTAAATGGTTACATTTCTTCTTTCCTTTAAGGGAAAGAAATGCTTCTTACTCATTTGGATGTCCCAAAATCTGAATCTGGCACTCTAGAAGGTTTAATGAAATTAAGTCGAAAGGTCCAAAGATCTTTTCATTCCCAATCCTATTGAAAGAGCTCGATATAACACATCATAGATACAGACATATAGATATATAGAGATATATTGATTTCAGAGAAGAAGAGAGGAAGGAGTTGAGGGAATCATTGTTGAGAGAATCATTGATTGGCTGCCTCCTGCATGCCCCCACTGGGGATTGAGCCCACAATCTAGGCATGTGCCCTTGACCAGAATTGAACCCTGACCTCCTGGTTCATAGGTCACTGCTCAACCACTGAGTCATAGCAACCTGGCTATAACCCACCTTTTAAAGCACTCCCATTAGCCAAAGTTGGTTATACCATGGTGGGGTCCACCAGGAGTTTGACATGAAGTTATGGACAGAATTGCATTACTGAGTGCAGAGAAGCCCCAGCCTTGGTACAGTTTGGTCCTAATTTTAAAATTACATGGTATCTGATGGTGTGTGCCTCCCACACTGACATGAAGAGGAGACTAGTAATTAAGTAGAACTGTACAATGCTGTTACAAAACTAGTTAAAGCCATCAGGTTAATTTCAGATATTATGCCTAGGTTTTTTTATATTCTTGTCATTCAGTTCATTTATTTAGTTTAGCAATTTTCTATGTAGTTAATCCAGTTAAAGTGAATAGTGTCTCAGTAAGTGAGTACAGGGTCAGAGTATTGTGAAGTGATTACATTTTATAACATCTTAACCAAACAAGTATTTCAAAACATTTGACAAGGTCACTGACCTTCAAACATTTTTTGGCTCCTGGAAAACTAGCAAGTCAAATAAAATCCCTCAATGGGAATTCAAGACTTTCAGCTGTATGATTGTATCTCACTTGTCCAGTTTCTCTTAAGAAATAATAAATGTGGAAATTTACCTTTGCACATCACCATTGCCAATACAAGAGCTAGTAAACTAAATAAGACACATTCAGATAATGGTCGGTGTTACAAAATCAACAGCGGGGTAATGGGGTTAAGAATGGAAAAGGGTAGAAGTGGACTATACATTAGATTGGTCAAGGAAGGTCTCTTGAAGTAGCATTTCAGCCAGCCAGACCTAGAAAAGAGCATTCCAGACATAGGGAACAGCAGGGCAGGAGAGGGGAGCAGAGCGGCTAGATCACAGTGTTAACTCTAGGAGTCATGTGATAGGCGATCCAATCACAGAGATAGGCAAGTCTCATCACCGGCAGAGCTTTATTATTTTGTGCCAAATAGTTTGGATTTGCCTCTGAGAAGCAAAGAATGATATAATATGATTTACACTAAAACATCACCAGGCCTATTCCTTGGAGAATGGAATTGTAGGAGGCAAGAGTGAAGGCAGGAATTTCTAAACTACGTCAGGTTGTCCTAAGCTGTTGGACAGGAAATACTTGAAACATGTATGGCAGTTTATCCCCGAGTGTCTCCAGAATTTTGAACTCTCCAAGCTTACTGTCTACTCTGCCTCCTGCTGTTAACCTAAGCTGCCAGCTTCCTGCTAGGATTGTCCCAGCCTGAACCTGTTCCCTGAACTCCAGGCTGGTAGATCCAGTTCCCAAGTGGATATTTTCAGAATGTCCCAGTCAACTATGATTCCATATAAGAATTTTTAAACTATTGCCTTTGCTCTAAGTCTATTCCCCTTTGTTCCTCATTTTCATAGCATTCATTAACCGATTGGCCAAGTAAAAAATCTGGGATTCATGCCCAGCCAATGTGGCTCAGTGGTTGAGTATCAACCTATGAACCAGGAGGTCACTGATAGATGCCCAGGTTGTGGACTCGATTCCCAGTGTGGGAAGGCAGCTGAACAATGATTCTCTCTCATCATTGATGTTTCTACCTCCTGCTTCCTTCTCTGAAATCAATAAAAATATATATTTTTTAAATCGTATTCACTCTGGAGTCTTTTCCCCTCCTTCTCGCCTCTATCAGATCGCTACGTGTATCCATGTCTTCTTTTTCATTGTCTCTTGAATCAGTTCCTTCCCCTCTATTTCCAAGGTTATTGCCACAGTAGGCACTTACAATTTCTCAACTATACGATCACACTACCCCCTATCTGGTATTTCGACATCTGCTCCTCATTTCAGGCTACATTACAACTATATTCAGATGGAACTTGCAGAATTCAAGACTTATTATCTGAGCCTTGCTTTCCAGTTTAGAGCTTTAATGGCTCTCCATTGCCTATGAAATACCATTTAAACTCCCTAACATACAAAGCCCAGGCCCTACCTCTGTCTAGTCACATCTGTAATCATATGAAACTATTTCCAAAAAGGACCAGGCCTTTTCTTACCACCCAGTCTTCAAGACTCACTACATATCATACTTCAGGAAGTTCACCCTCATCGTTACGGCCCAGTTTGTGAATAGCTGGGGATTAATATCCTCCTTTTAGTATAGCACTTATCATATCACTATAATTATATGTCTGCCTTGCTACACTTTCATCTTTGTTTCTCTGACATTTAGTATAGTAGAGCATAGTAGGGTCTTAAAAATTATTTGTTAAATGAATAGTAACTTTAACAGTCATTTATCCCTTTAAATCATTTCACTTGCTATGGATTAGGGGTCTGTATGGCTAAACTGGTTAAAGTATTATCCCTATTTAAAAGACAAAAGTAAACAGTTTTTGAGGTAGGGCCAGAAAGTGGTTATGTGAATCTTCTAGCATTAGAGGAAAGTTCTGGATAGTAATTCTTTTCCTTACTGCTCCAACGTTTTCTTCCACATACTTCCAAATGGTTCCAGTTGATAGAGGTTGGCATAAGTTTGACAGACAATTGGGCCATTAGCTAAAATGTACTCATTAAGCTTTTTTAGATCAATGTTTCAAAATAGCGGTGGTGTACAGAAAAGTTATTTATAATTATGTATAGATATACTTTCTAAAAATATTCTCTCTGTGGATATATTATTTGAACTGAGCAGATGTCTAAAGAGTCTATGAGGAATTGAAAATGGGACGTGGAGTCTCGGCATCAGGAAATCTGGATTCTAATTGGTCTTTAGATATGGGAAATATCAATTTACCTCTCTGAGCCTAATTTTTTCCCCACTGAAATGGGTATGTTGGATATTGTTATACTTGAGATCCATGCAGTTATTTTAAAAAAGGAAAAAGAGTTAATAAAATGCATTCCCTCTCTCTACCCACAGGTTAAGAAGATCAGATCAATTGCAGAGTAAAGTACACTGTGATCTGCCAAGGGCTACAAATATAAAAGATAAAATAATTGATAATGAGTCAACAACCTGTACCTCTCCCCTTAAACCCCCCCCCCCCCCCCGAATTAGAGATGTAGAGAGCTCGGTGAGGCAGGTCTAGCTTTGCACTCTTTCACCTTCTTACATGTATCTACTTTGCTCCCATGGGTCTGCCTTTCTCTCAGGTATTGCCCTACTTCCCTAAGAGCTTTAACTGATAATCATGATGTTGGTGGTTAACAGTTTAAGATATAATGAGCCCAGCCCTTTATCCTGGGGAATTGGCATTTCAGGGAATGCTAGGCTGTAATCACGGATGATAAGTGACAGATTAATAAAACTAAGCAAAGTGTTCCCTATTTCTAAGTGCAATAAGTGGTGTGTGTGTGTGTGTGTGTGTGTGTGTGTGTGTGTGTGTGTGTGGTGTTTGGATGAGCAGAGGAAAAGAGAGAATGTCCCCATTTTCCTCTTCTTTGTGTGCTCCCCTTTCCTGCTGGATATCAGGATCAGCCAATGGAATCTGAGCTGTTGGATCCTCTGAAAACAATTAACAGTGTAGCTTCCCTCACACCCATCTTATCCAAAACCTGCAAATTTTCCTTCAAGAGGACTCCTGTATTGAAAAATCATTAGCTATAATAAAACCATAAAAAAATGAGCTATAGAAAAACAAAGGATGTTCTGGGATACTTTCTTTTGTTTTGCTTTTTAATATGTATATTATATAGGAGATGTGCCGAAGAGAAACTCAAAGTATACATTTGATTGAAAAATAGGAAATATAATACAAGTTAGTATTTCTTTTTTTTTATTTAATAAGTACCTTTTACTGTGTACTTTAAAAAAATGGATGGCCTCATATTGGCTCTAAGAGAACTATAGCCTCTCTCTAGTGGCCATATGCCCTGCTACAAGGCAAAATAATTCTATTCCTAAAAGGAAGAAGGGGACAATAGACATTGTGGGACAATTAGTGGTATCTGCCTACTTTCTTGAAGCCTATGGACTATCCCTTCTCGATAACAGAATGAAAGTCATATGGCCCTAGCCCAGTGGTCGGCAAACTCATTAGTCAACAGAGCCAAATATCAACAGTACAACAATTGGAATTTCTTTTGAGAGCCCAAAACCAACTTTTGCGCATGAGCCACAAGTTTCAATTGCACTGTACATGCGCGCCCACACGTAGTATTTTGTGGAAGAGCCACACTTTAAGGGGCCAAAGAGCCGCATGTGGCTGAGGAACTGCAGTTTGCCAACCACTGCCCTAGCAGGTTTGCCTCAGTGGATAGAGCGTCGGCCTGCGGACTGAAGGGTCCCACGTTTGATTCTGGTCAAGGCATGTACCATAGTTGTGGGCACATACCCAGTAGGGAGTATGCAGGAGGCAGCTGATTGATGTTTCTCTCTCATAGAAGTTTCTAACTCTCTATCCCTCTCCCTTCCTCGCTGTAAAAGATCAATAAAATATATTTTTAAAATAAATTTAAAGAAATAAAGTAGTCATATAAAGGAGTCAGGAAATGCCATTTTCCTACTACAGATCTAAATATTCAAATTCCCATTAGAATGATAAACATCATCTTTAAACTACTATCATCTATCTCCTTAAAAAGTTTGAGGCAATGGCCATGGCCAGGTGGTTCAGTTGGTTGGAGTGTTGTTCCCTACACCAAAAGATTGCACGTTCAGTTCCTAGTCAGGGCACATAACTAGGTTGCAGGTTTGATCCCTGGTCGGGGTGCATATGGGAGGCAATTGATCAATGTTTATCTCTCACATCAACATTTCTCTCTTTCACTCTCTCTCTTTTACTCTCTTTCTCTCTTTTCCACTTCCCTTCCTCTCTTTCTCTCTCTCTCTCTAAGATCAATGAAAACATATTCTTGGGTGAGGATTAAAAAGAAAACTTTGAGGCAATGTATAATCCTAGTTTAAAATACAACTTGAAACTGCTCATATTTTTATGTTTTTAAATTGTTGATAACATTACAGATATCTCCTATTTCCCCTCCCCTTCACCCAGCCCCTGCCCCACCCCAGGCCTTGACCACATTATTGTTTGTGTCCATGGGCTAAGTTCTTTGGTTAATCTCTTCCCATCCCCCCACTCTGAGGTCTGTTAGTCTCTTCCATGAATCCATGTTTCTAGACTTATTTTGTTTGTCAATTTATTTTGCTCATTAGGTTCTACATATAAGTGAGATCATGTGATATTTGTCTTTCTCTAGCTGGCCTATTTTGCTTAGCAAACTAATCTCCAGGTCCATCCATGCTGTAGAAAGAGCTGGGAATGCAGACTGGTACAGCCACTGTGGAAACCAGTATGGAGTTTCCTCAAAAAATTAATAATGGGACTGCCATTTGACCCAACCATCTCACTTCCAGGAATCTACAGTGGTACCTCGAGATACGAGTGCCCTAACATACGAGATTTTTGAGATACAAGCCATCAAGCAAGCGATTTTTGCTTTGAAATATGAGCAACATTTGAGATAGGAGTAATCTCGTGGATCGGCTGGCTGCACACGACCTACCAGTTTACTGCAACTCGAGCGTCTCATAGCTTCCCACGCCTCAAGGTTATGGAACGAATTAAATTCGTATCTCGAGGTACCACTGTATATATGTAAAAGCCTAAGGGACTTTTATGACCAAACAACCAGAATGACCAGTTGACCAATTGCTATGATGTGCACTGATGACTAGGGGGCAGACGCTTAATGCAGGAGCTGCCCCTTGGTGGTCAGTGTACTCTCATAGCCAACCTTCCACAGCCAGCCAATATCCCTGGTCCCTCCCCTCAGCCAGCCAGACCTCCCCGCCCAATAGGCCTGATGGGAGACTGACCAGTCCCCTGTTGTCCTGCAGCCCCTCCCTCTGGTCAGCCTGGCCCCACCCCCCATTGAGCCTGATCAAGGGTGGGGCTGGTGGCCAACCTCCTGCAGTCCCTTTCCGCAGCCAGCCGGCTCCAATTGGCCCCAATTGCTGGTGAGGCCAAGGGATCCCACCCATACACAAATTCATGCACTGGGCCTCTAGTATATCCTAAGAATCCTGAAACACCAATCAGAAAGAATATATGTATACCTGTTCATAGCAGTGTTCTACACAATAGTTTATTTTGTAATGTTTAAACTTATCCTGTGTAATAAAAGCCTGATATGCAAATAGACCTAGTGGCGGAACAACCGAATAACTGGTCGCTACGATATGCACTGACCACCAGGGGGCACACGCAGAACACGGTGGATGTCGGGTATGTTTGGATGGTGGAGCAAGTGGGCAGGAGTGCCAGACCAAGGCAGGGCACTGGTTGCTGTCATCAGGGGCAAGCCTCTGGTGGTTACTGAAAATTCTTTGCTCCCACACGCCACAATCCTGCCCAGTGTTTGCACCTGCTGCTCGTGCCAGCCCTGCTCACACCCATTGCAGGCACCAAAGCTGCTGCTTGCACCCACTGCTGGTGCCGGCAGCAGCTTGAATCACCCCTGAAGGTTTCTCTATCTCCCCCTGTTCCTCAGGGGAGATGAGAGCTGGCAGCTGCTTCTCACACCCACTGTTGGTGCCGGAGCCATTGCTCACACCCACTGCCAGTGCTGGTCTCACTTGCACCTGTAGCTGGAGGTGCCACTCCCACCCGCTGCTGGTGCCAGTCCAGATTGCTTGGCGTCATCAGTGGGTGCGTGTGGTAGCTGCTCGACCTGATTGCCCCTGAGGGCTTCTCTACGTCCCCTTGCTCTTGAGGGGTGATCAGGGCAGCAGCTGCCACTTGCAGCCACTGATGGCGCTGGCCCCAATTGCACTCACTGCTGGCACTGACCCCAATCACTTCATGCCATCAGTGGGTGCAAGCGGGTCTGGCACTGTCAGCATGTGGGAACAATGGTGAAGAGAGTGGGGCTGCTGGAAGACAGGAGACTGGGGGCCATGGTGGGAGGGGCCTGGTAGGTGCATGGAGGATGAGCCGAGACTTGCCCCTGTGCCTACCACAGCCTTGCAGCCCACAGTTCCTTTCAAGGTGCACAAATTTGTGTACTTGGGACCCTAGTCTATACTGATCAGGTCCCAGCACCCCAACAGCCCATGGCTCCTCCCCCCCACAGGCCTGGCCCAATGGGCCCTGATACAGGGTGGCTGGATACTACCCATGCACAAATTTATGCACCAGGCCTCTAGTTAGTAAGAAAAGAAATGTAAGCTTTATTGGTAATAATAGAAACTGCTCATTTTGTAATGTTCAAACTTATCCTAAAATATAAAAAACCAGGGGCTGTCATAACCAAAACAATTGAATGGACAACCAAATAGCAGACTGCATGGAACAACCAGGCCAGCAAGGGGGTTAGTGAGGGACAACCCGATGACTGAACAGGTTATGTGAAGCAACCAGGCTGGGAGGAGGGCAGTTGGGGGCAATGAGGCTGGCAGAGAGGGGCAGTTGGGGGTTGGGGGTAACTAGGCCCACAGAAGGGCAGTTGGCAGGGAGAACAGTTGGGAACAACCAGCCGGTGGGGGGGAGGGGCAGTAAGGAACAACCAGGTTGGCAGGGGGGGGGGCAGTTAGGGGTGATCAGGCACGCAGGCAGGTGAGCAGTTAGGAGCCAGAAGTCCCAGATTGTGAGAATGATGTCTAAGGATCAGGCCTAAACCGGCAGTCAGACATCCCCCAAGGGGTCCCAAATTGGAGAGGGTGCAGGCGGGCTAAGGGTTCCCCCAACACTCATACACCTGTGCATGAATTTCATGCACCAGGCCTCTAGTTTAGAAATAAAACAAAATGTAAGCTCCTTACTTGAGGGCAAGGAAGAGTGTCTTAACCTTTGTTGTCAGAACAATGTCCCACACTATAGGTGTTTGAAAAATAAATGTTATATGAATGTATATAAGGTACAAGCTTTAAAAAGGAGATATTATTATCTCCTATTATATTAATAAGTATTTAAAATAATGATGATGTGGAGAAACCAAGATGGCAGCATAGGTAAACACCTAAACTGTTGCCTTTCACAACAAGTTCAAAACTACAACTAAAAGACAAAATGGACATCATCCAGAACACAGGAAGTCTGGCTGAGTGAAAATTCTACAACTAGAAGGAAAGAGAAAAGCACACTTTTCTCAGACTCAGAGAAGCTGTAGGAGGCAGAGGAACCTAGAGGACTGGCAACTGAATGCATGGCTGGCTCTCTCAAGTGGGAGGGAGACAAAAGCTCCCAACTGTGCTGAACTACAGTTCCAGGCAAGAATCTGGGGACCCAGACTCATACAGGGTGAAGCTGGACTGTCAAGAAAGAGAAGAGCACACTGAGACTCAGAGGAACTGTGAAAGGCAGAGGTACCAAGTCACGTGTGCGAAGAGGGTGGACAACTGAGTGTGCAGCTGGCTTTCTCAAGTGGGAGGGAGAGAAAAGGTCCCAACTGCACTGAACTCCAGTTCTGAGTGAAACTCTTGGGACTCAGACTCATTAGAGGAGGAACTGGACTATCTGGGAGCAAGCAGAACTTGAAGGTGGCTTTCCTGTAGAGGTGCTTGCAGCAATTATCACAGGATATGAAGACACAGGGGCCTCTTAGGGCAGGGCTGACAAGAAACCAATGCTGTCTGCTCCATTCTGAGACCCCACCCCATCCAAGCTGAGCAACAGAGGCTTTTGCAAGTTTTGTCTCATAAGGATGTCTTCAGCACAGAAGTTCTCCCAGTATAGACACAGCTGATCCTCACAGCCAATTGGTCTAGAGGTCAATTCCTCCCAGTGATACCAAGGCTTAACTACAACAAGATTGTGCACAGGGCCCATGAAGGGATGCACCAAGAATGTCCACCTCAGGTAACTGGGGAGGCTGAGCTACTGGGCCCCATAGGAGACCTATCACACAAAGCCATTCTATCAACTCAGGAAAGCAGCCAGAATGCAGAGACAAAGAAACAGGTCACAAATGAAAGAAATGAAGGAGAGTAAATGACTGGATATAGAGTTCAAAACCATGGTTACAAGGTTTTTCCAGAATTTTCTAGGAAAGGCTGATAAATTTAGTGAGACCCTCAAGAATATGAAAAAGAACCAACTAGAAATTAAGCATACACTGACTGAAATAAAAAATCTTATACAGAGATCTAACAGCAGACTAGAAGATCGCAAGAATCAAGTCAAAGATTTGAAGTACAAAGAAGCAAAAAACAGCCAGAAAAGCAAAAAGAAAAGAATCCAAAAATGGGAAGATAGTATAAGGAGCCTCTGGGACAACTTCAAGCTTAACCAAACATCTGAATTATGGGGATGCCAGAAGAAGAGAGAAAGCAAGATACTGAAAACCTATTTGAAGAAATAATGAATGAAAACTTCCCCCACCTGGTGAAAGAAATAGACTTACAAGTCCAGGAAGCACACAGAACCCCAAACAAAAGGAATCCAAAGAGGACCACACCAAGACACATCATAATTAAAATACCAAAAGCAAAAGACAAAGAGAGAATATGAAAAACAGTGAGAGAAAAACAGTTAGTTACCTATAAGGGAGCACCCATACGATTGTCAGCTGATTTCTCAACAGAAACTAGGCAAGCCAGATGGGAATGGCAAGAAATATTCAAAGTGATGAATAGCAAAAACCTACATCCAAGATTACCCTCCAGAGCAAAGCTAATATTCTGAATTGAAGGTCAGATAAAGAGCTTCACAGATAAGAAAAAGCTAAAGAAGTTCATCACCACCAAACCAGTATTATATGAAATGCTGAAAGGTATTCTTTAAGAAGAGGAAGAAGAAGAAATAGGTAAAGATAAAAATTATGAACAACAAAACATATATATCAACAAGTGAATCTAAAAATCAAGTGAATTGAAAATCTGATGAACAGAATAAACTGGTGAATATAATAGAATCAGGGGTGTAGAAAGGGAGGGGACTGACAATTCTCAGGGAGAAAGGCAGGTGGAGGGGTGTGGAAGAGATTGGACAAAAATCATACACCTATGGATGAGGACGGGATGGGTGGGAGGGTACAAGGTGGGGTGGGAGCCAAGTGGAGGGGAGCTATGGGGGAAAAAAGAGGAACAATTGTAATAATCTGAACAATAAAGATTTATTAAATTAAAATAAAATAATGATTTTGCTTAATGCTGATGAAGATGCAATTAGGCAGACAGTTTCACATATTACAGATTAAGTATAAATTCACATAACCTTTACAGAAGACAAATTGTCAAATTGCAAATACAAAAAAAACAACAACAAACTTTTGCTGATTGATTGGGCAAAAATGTAAAAATTTGTTAATACATTATCTTAGTGAGGTATCAGAAAGCATATTTTTTCATATATTATTGGTGGGAGTATATTTGTAATAAAAAAATGCATATACTCTGACTCAGTATTTCTCTCTAGAGATCTGTCTTACATATATAGGGTGGGCAAAAGTAGGTTTACAGTTATGAGTATGCAAAACACAGTTTACTCTTATATATTATTTATTAATTATTGTATTATTTTTCCTATGAAGAACTGCAAACCTACTTTTGCCCATCGCTGTAAATGTGCACATCGTGATATTTCTACATAAAAGAATGTTCCATGCAGACTTGTTTGTAGTGGCAAAGATTGGAAAAGGCTTAGATGTTTATCTTTGGAAGGGAGAAACTAAATGTCATGCAGTTTTTAAGAACTATATTGTTAAAATTATGAAATCAAAACACACAACACTTATTGCTATAAAACCATAATTTAATGTGTTTCTTTAAAGGTGACAGGGGAAGATACATAGATACACCACACATATGCACAGATAGTCTGGGGAAGAAGCAACATGATGAAACATGATTGAATAAAGAAGGATAACTTGTTTCCTTTTATATATATATATATACATACACACACATATATTAATTGATTTCAGAAAGGAAGGGAGAGGGAGAGAGAGAAACATCAATGATGAGAGAATCATTGATTGGCTGTGTCCTGCATGCCCCTTACTGGGGATTGAGCCCACAACCCAAGCATGTGCCCATGACCAGAATTGAATCTGGGACCCTTCAGTCCACAAACCAATGCTCTACCCATTGAGCCAAAACGATTAGGGCCCTTTTATATATTTTTATTTATTTTTTCTTTTATATCTTTTTAAATTGTTTCATTATTATTATCATATATCGCTTTTTCTTTTTTTTTTTTTTAATACAGTTTATTGATCTTTTACAGAGAGAAAGGGAGAGTCAGAAACATCGATGAGAGAGAAACATTGATCACTTGCTTCCTGCACACCTCCCACTGGGAATGTGCCCGCAACCAAGGTACATGCCCTTCACCAGAATTGAACCCAGGACTCTTTAGTCTGCAGGCCGACGCTTTATCCACTGAGCCAAACTGGTTAGGGCACATATATCACTTTTTCAACAAAACTAAAAAACTTTAAAAATCCCTATTACAACTCTATGACACTGTACTTACCTTTCTAGCAATATATCCCAAAGAAATAATGTGAGAAACAAACAAAAATGTATGTCTATAATGCATCAAAAACTAAATGCCCACTATATGGAAACAATTGTGAAAACTATAATTATTAATGCCTTCAATTATACCTGAAATAGATATAATGAAAAACAAACAACAAAATAAGTTTAGTAAAAAGGCCACAAGTACATATAATAGTTGTTGCCAATAGGGAGTAGTACTATGAGTGTGTATTATTGTTTCTTTATACTTCTTTGTTTAATATCAGTCAACGTTTCTGAGTGTAAGTGACAGTAATTCAAAGCTTAATTAAAAGGATATTTATTGGCTCAGTGAATCAGTTACTAGAACTGCTCATTGGGGTCAGTGTCTGCTATAGTAGACCTCCACATGCCTTATAACTCTGTTGTCAGTAGCTCCTGGATTCACACTTTAGAATTTTGCCACTGAAGAAGCAAAGTATGTTCCCTATTATTTTGGACAGACTAGGGGCACACCCAGCTAAAACAATCTAAGTGGAAAATTCTCATTGGTCTACTCTATTTTTTAAAATAAATTTTTATTGATTTTAGAGAGGAAGGGAAAAGGAGAGAAAGATAGGAATATCAATGATGAGAATGAATCTGCTTCCTGCATGTCCCCTTCTGGGACCAAGTCCTCAACCTGGGCATGTGCCCTGACTAGGAATCAAACCCTGACCACGTGGTTAATAGGTTGAGCCTCAACCGCAGAATCACACCAGCCAAACTCACTGGCTCACTTTATTTTTTTATTTTAATAAATCTTTATTGTTCAGATTATTAAAATTGATCCTCTTTTTCCCCCCAGAGCTCCCCTCCACTCAGCTCCCACCCCACCCTCTGCCCTTACCTCCCCCTCATTGTCCTTATCATAGGTGTATGATTTTTGTCCAGTCTCTTCCTGCACCCCCCACACCCCTTTCCCCCTGAGAATTGTCAGGCAACTCCCTTTCTATGCTCCTGATTCTATTCACCAGTTTATTTTGTTCATCGGATTTTTTATTCACTTGATTTTTAGATTCACTTGTTGATAGATATGTTTTGCTGTTCATAATTTTTATCTTTATCTTTTTCTTCTTCCTCTTCTTAAAGAATACCTTTCAGCATTTCATATAATCGTGGTTTGGTGCTGATGAGCTCCTTAGCTTTTTCTTGTCTGTGAAGCTCTTTATCTTACCTTTAATTCTGAATGACAGCTTTGTTCTGGAGGGTAATCTTGGGTGTAGGTTCCTGCTATTCATAATGTTGAATATTTCTTGCCACTCCCATCTGGCCTGCATCGTTTCTGTTGAGAAATCAGCTGACAATTGAATGGGTCTTCCCTTGTAGGTAATTACCTGTTTTTCTCTTGCTGCTTTTAATATTCTCTCTTTGTCTTTTGCTCTTGGCATTTTAATTATGATGTGTCTTGGTGTGGTCCTCTTTGGATTCCTTTTGTTTGGGATTCTGTGTGCTTCCTGAACTTGTAAGTCTATTTCTTTCACCAGGTGGGGGAAGTTTTCAGTCATTATTTCTTCAAATAGGTTTTCAGTATCTTGCTCTCTCTCTTCTTCTGGCACCCCCACAATTCTGATGTTTGGTTAAGCTTGAAGTTGTCTCAGAGGCTCTTTATACTATCTTCCCATTTTTGGATTATTTTTTCTTTTTGCTTTTCTGGCTGAGTGTTTTTTTTTTCTTCTTTATATTTCAAATCTTTGACTTGATTCTTGTGATCCTCTAGTCTGCTGTTAGATCTCTGTATAATATTTTTTGTTTCAGTCAGTGTATATTTAATTTCTAGTTGGTCCTTTTTCATCTCCTCTTGGGTCTTGCTAAATTTATCCATCTTTACTAAAACACCTTATAACCATGGTTTTGAACTCTATATGCAGTCGTTCGTTTTCCTCCATTCCTTTTGTTTGTGATCTATTTCTTTGTCTCCACATTTTCACTGCTTCCCTGAGTTGGTAGAGTAGCTTTGTGTGCTAAGTGTCCTATATGGCCCAGTAGCTCAGCCTCCCCAGTTACCTGAGGTGGACACTCAGCTACCCTGAGTTTCCGTGCATTCCCGGTAACCATATGAGTCTGTGTCCCCAGATCTCGCCCGAAATTGGGGTTTAGTTCAGTCCAACTGGATTTCAGTGAAGTTGGGAATTTCTGTTTTCCTCCCACTTGAGAAAGCCCAGGGCACAATCAGCAGACACTCCTCTTTTCATGCACCTCGAGACCTCTGCCTTTCGAGGCTCCCCTAAGTTTCTGTGCACTCCTCCTTTTTCACAAGTCCAGACTCCCCCTGTATGAGTCTCGCCTGGAACAGGGGTTCAGTGCAGTCAGAAGTGGAGTTCAGTGAAGTCTGAAGTTTCCATCTCCCTCCCGCTAGAGGAAGCCAGCCAGACCCTCTGCTGCTTGTCCTCTCCACGTGCATGTCACTGTACCTCAGATTTTTACAGCTCCTCTGAGTCTTCGTGAGCCCATATCTTTACTTCTAATTGTAGAATTTTCACTCAGCCAGTTTTCCTGTGGTTCTGGATTGTGTCCATTCTGTCTTTTAGTTGTAATTTTGAAATTGTTGTGCGAGGCAGCAGTTTAGGTGTTCACCTATACTGCCATCTTGGGTTCTCTAATCTCACTTGCTCACTTTACATCACATGCCCAACCATTACCCAATCACAGTAGCAGGACAGTAATGAGACACTGTGATTAGTCAACATGGGTCAGGTATCTACTCTTAGACTAATCACTGTGGAGAGGAAAGTAGACTTATGAAGGAAGACAGGGAGAAACCAAGATGGCGGCATAGGTGAACACCTAAGCTGCTGCCTCGCACAACAATTTCAAAATTACAACTAAAAGACAGAACGGACACCATCCAGAACCACAGGAAAGCTGGCTGAGTGGAAATTCTGCAACTAAAAGTACAGAGAGGGGCTCATGAAGACTCAGAGGAGCTGTAAAAAGCTGAGGTACAGAGACACGCTCGTGAAGAGGACAGGCAGAGGAGGGTCTGACTGGCTTCCTCTAGTGGGAGGGAGATGGAAAATCCCAACTACACTAAACCCCAGCTCCAGGCGAGACTCATACAGGGGAGTCTGGACTGTTGTGAAAAGGAAGGAGTACAGGGAAACTTAGGGGAGCCATGAAAGACATAGATCCGAGGGCACGCAAAAGTGAGTACAAAAGTGAATGCGAAAGTGTGCATACAGAGCACTGATTGCTGATTGTGCCACTAGCTTTCTCTAGTGCAGTGGTTCTCAACCTTTTTTAATGCTGTGACCTTTTAATACAGTTCCTCATGTTGTGGTGACCCCCAATCATAAAATTATTTTCGTTGCTACTTCATAACTGTAATTTTGCTACTGTTATGAGTCATAATGTAAATATCTGTGTTTTCTGATGGTCTTAGACTCTACAGCAGTGGTTCTCAACTTGTGAATCACGACCCACAGGTTGAAAACTGCTAGCAAGGTTGCCTAAGACCATCAGAAAACAGATATTTACATTATGATTCATTAACAGTAGCAAAATTACAGTTATGAAGTAGCAACGAAAATAATTTTATGATTGGGGGTCACCACAACATGAGGAACTATATTAAAAGGTCACAGCATTAAAAAAGGTTGAGCACCACTGCTCTAGCCAGAGGAAAACAAAACCTCACAACAGCACTGAAATCGAGGTTCAACTTTACTGAACCCCAGTTTCGGGAGAGACCCTGGGGACCCAGACTCATACGGGTCCCTAGAGTGCACGAAAACTCAGGGGAACCAGAAAAGCAGAATTCTGGAAGCTCGCGTGCACTCCTGCGTGCAAAATGTAGAAGTCTGGAGGCAAGTGCACATGTGCAGACACAGCTGATCCTCACAACCAATTGTCTTGGAGGTCAATTCCCCCCAGTGATACCAAAAACAATCAAGAATTAACCACAACAAGACTGTACACACAGTTCACACAGAGGTGCACCAAGAGTATCCACCTCAGGTAACTGGGGAGGCAGAGCTACTGGGCCACAAAGGACATTTAGCACAAAAGCTACTGTACCAACTCAGGGAAGCAGCAAAATATGTGGAAACAAGAGAACAGATCAAAAACGAAAGAAATGGAGGAAAACAAACGACTGGATAGAGTTCAAAACCATGGTTATAAGGTTTTTTTAAGAATTTCCTAGAAAAGATGGATAAATTTAGCAAGACCCAAGAGGAGATGAAAAAGGACCAACTAGAAATTAAACATACACTGACTGAAATAAAAGATATTATATAGAAACCTAACAGCAGAGTAGAGAATCACAAGAATCAATTTAAAGATTTGAAATTCAAAGAAGCAAAAAACACTCCACTGGAAAAGAAAAAAGAATCCAAAAATGTGAAGATAGTTTAAGGAGCCTCTGGGACAACTTCAAGCAGACCAACATCAGAATTATGGGGGTGCCAAAAGAAGAGAGAGAGCAAGATACTGAAAACCCATTTGAAGAAATAATGACTGAAAACTTCCCCCACCTGGTGAAAGAAATAGACTTACAAGTCCTGGAATCGCACAGAACCCCTAACAAAAGGAATTCAAAGAGGACACACCATGGCACATCATAATTAAAATACCAAAAGCAAAAGACAAAGAGAGAATATTAAAAGCAGCAAAAGAAAAACAGTTAATTACCTACAAGGGAGCACCTATAACGATTGTCAGCTGATTTCTCAACAGAAACTATGCAGTCCAGATGGGAGTGGCAAGAAATATTCAAAGTGATAAATAACAAGAACCTACAACCAAGATTACTCCACCAAGCAAAGCTATCATTCAGAATTGAAGGTCAGATAAAGAATTTCACAGATAAGAAAAAGTTAAAGGAGTGCATCACCACCAAACCAGTACTATATGAAATGCTGAAAGGTACTCTTTAAGAAGAGGAAGAAGAAAACGGTAAAGGTGAAAATTATGAACAACAAATACATACCTTTCAACAAGTGAATCTAAAAATCAAGTGAATTGAAAATCTGATGAACAGAATAAACCGGTGAATATAATAGAATCAGGGGTGTAGAAAGGGAGTGGACTGATAATTCTCAAGGGGAAAGGGATGAGGGAGTGTGTAGGGAGAAACTCGACAAAAATCATACACCTATGGATGAGGACAATGGGGGGGAGGAAAGGGCAGAAGGTGGGGTGGGAGCCAAGTGGAGGGGTGATATGGAGGGAAAAAGAGGAACAATTGTAATAATCTGAACAATAAAGATTTATTTTAAAAAATGAAAGAAAGAAAGATAGAAGACAGGACCAAGGTGAGGTAACAGGATCTGTTCTGCTTAAGTTTGTGGCTAGTCTCGAGGCCTCTCACATTCCTCATACTGTAGAAGAATTTCAAAATAAAACAAAACACCAGCACCCACTCTGACTATATAGAGTGATGAGGAATGTGATTTACCTGGAAGAAAGCTAGCTTCTGGGCCATCAAAATAGCAACTGCCCATTGCACTGAGAATTTCAATGAGCATGTTATCTTGGATAATCAGAAAAAAAATTATAAAGTGAATAAAATAACACCATTTCCTTTTTTCTCCCTCTTGTACTGAGGTTTAGTGATGCCTCTGGAATACTTTCTTATAGGCCTTCTGATTATTTGAAAAAAAAATTATATCCACATTCTCATTAGAACTTGAAATCCACTTTGCTCTTTCTGTTTACATCACTAGATGCCTTTCTTTTTTTTTATTAAATCCTTATTATTCAGATTATTACAATTGTTTCTCTTTTTTCCCCTCCATAGCTCCCCTTCACCCAACTCCCACCCTTTCCTTTGCTCTTACCTCCCTCCTGTTGACCTCATCCATAGGTGTATGATTTTTGTCCAGTCTCTCCCTGTACACCCTTCACCCCTTCCCCTGAGAATTATCAGTCCACTCCCTTTCTGTGCTCCTGATTCTATTATATTCACCAGTTTATTCTGTTGGTCAAATTGGTAATTCACTTAATTTTTAGATTCACTTGTTGATAGATATGTATTTGTTGTTCATAATTTTTTGTCTTTTACCTTTTTCTTCTTCCTCTTCTAAAAGAGTACCTTTCAGCATTTCATATAATACTGGTTTGGAGTTGATGAACTCCTTTAGCTTTTTCTTATCTGTGAAGCTCTTTATCTGCCCTTCAATTCTGAATGTAGCTTTCCTGGATAGACTATTCTTGGTTGTAGGCTCTTGCTATTCATCACGTTGAATATTTTTTGCTACTCCCATCTGGCCTGCATCGTTTCTGTTGAGAAATCAGCTGACAATCGAATGGGTGCTCCCTTGTAGGTAATTAACTGTTTTTCTCTTGCTGCTTTTAATATTCTCTCTTTGTCTTTTGCTCTTGGTATTTTAATGATGATGTGTCTTGGTGTAGTCCTCTTTGGATTCCTTTTATATGGGGTTCTGTGTGCATCCTGGACTTGTAAGTCTATTTCTTTCACCAAATGGGGGAAGTTTTCAGTCATTATTTCTTTAAATAGGTTTTCAGTATCTTGCTCTCTCACTTCCTCTGGCACCCCCACAATTCTGATGTTGGTACGCTTGAAGCTGTCCCAGAGGCTTCTTACATTATCTTCACATTTTTGGATTCTTCTCTCTTCTTGCTTTTCCAGTTGAGTGTTTTCTGATTCTTTATATTTTAAATTTTTGACTTGATTCTTGCCTTCCTCTAGTCTGCTTTTAGGTCTCTGTATAATATTTTTTATTTCAGTCAGTGTATGTTTAATTTCTAGTTTCATCTCTAGTTGGTTCTTTTTCATCTTCTCTTGGGTCTTGCTAACTTTATCCAACTTTTCTAGGATAGTCTTGAAAAACCTTATAAGCATGGTATTGAACTCTATATCCAGTCGTTTCTTTTTCTCCATTTCTTTTGTTTGTGATCCTTTCCCTTGTCTCGGCATTTTCACTATGCCGGGGAAACTTCTGTGTTTGATTCAGCCTTATGATACCAAACTTGCAACACCACAGAGCCTCTCTGTTGAGCTTGGGATGGGTGGAGTCTCAGGGCTTAAGGGACCACCTTGCCTTCTAGTTGGCCCTGCCCTCCATGGCCCCTGAGTCTCAGGTGACTGGGTAATTGCTGGAGGGGTCCTTGGGCGAGTGCTCCCAGAGTGCCTCTAGACCGCTGCCTTTCCAGCTCCCCTGCACTCTGGGACCACAAGAGTCTGGGTCCCCAGGGCTTCACCCAAAACTGGGGCTTAGTGGAGTCAGAAGTGGTGAAGTTGGGAGGGTCTGTCTCCCTCCAGCCCACTCTCGAAAGCCAGCGGCACAATCAGCAGTCTGTCTTCTGCGCTTAGTGCTGTGCGCATCACCAGATCTCTGATCTTTTGCGACTCCCCTAAATTTCCGTGCACCTCTCCCTTTTCACAGTCCAAACTGAGTTTTGACTGGATCTGGGGTTTAGTGTCGTAGGACAAGGGATTCAATGCCGTTGGGAGTCTCCGTTTCCCTCCCACCAGAGAAAGCCAGCCAGGTACTCGGGCACCCGCTCTCTCCATGCGTGCGTCTCCATACCTCAGCTTTTTGCAGCTCCTCTGGGTCTTTGTGAGCCCCTCTCTTTCCTTCTAGTTGTAGAATTTCCACTCTGCCAGCTTTCCTGTGGTTCTGGATGATGTCTGCTCTATCTTTTAGTTGTAGTTTTGAAATTGTTGTGTGAGGCAGCAGTGTAGGTGTTTACCTAGGCTGCCATCTTGGATTCTCTCAGATGCCTTTCTTAATAACTTATTATTTCAATCTTTTGAAAAAATGTATATAATGTGCTCTATTCTCTTATGACTCAATGTACTCTGTAGTATTTGTTTTATTAATACTACAGTACTAGGCACTTAAAACCTGTAGTTCATTAAATTATAACCCTGCAAAGTTTATATTATTCTTCCCATTCTATACATGAGGACACTAGGGCTCAAATTGTATAGGTACCTTGCCCAACCAAAGATGAGAAGTGGAAGCTTTTGGATTTGAAGCCAGATTTGCCTCCTTGTTCAAAGCACTTTTCAGTCTAGAAAACTTCTGAAGGATCATCAGCACATAACAGTGAGTGGTGAGAGCCTGTTCCTTTAAAAGTCAGTAATGCCAGTACATATCCCGAGGCTGCTGCTAGCCAGCTGTGAGATCGTCAACTCACATAACCTCTCATTTTTCTCAACCAGAAATTGGAAGGGTGGTCCCTGTCCTGTTTACCTCAAAGTGTGATTCATACAACCCAAACATTTCTACAGACATGCTTCTGCAAAAAAATCCTCTCCCATGGCAGCAGAGATAGAAACAGATAGACAGAACTCTTTGAGATCCTTCACAGATCCAACACAAATAGTTCTGACAAAATAGTGGGAATCAGTGGTCCAAATATGAAATAATATTTTCCAAAGCAAATTGAGTTTAAAAGAAAGAAATGTTCAGACTATTAAGATATTTCCAAATAGTCCTGGCCAGGTAGCTCAGTTGATTAGGGAATCATCCCAACACGAAAAGGTTGTGGGTTTAATCTCGTCAGTGCACATTCAAGAAGCAACCAATGAATGCATAAAGAAGTGGAACAACTAATCGAAGTTACTCACTCTCTTTCTCTCTCTCTCTCTTTCTCTCTTCCCCCCTTTCTCTCTCTAAAATATCAATCAATAAAATGTTTTAAAATATAAATTCTCAATTAAAGCATATGTTTATGTAACATAAAACTTTTATTCAAAATATAATTGTCAATGTAGTCAAAACCTGAAATTTTGAAGTTGAATATCAGATTTGGTAAAATTCGAGTGTGTTAAAACATTGCTGTAATTTATATTTCAATAGTTTGGAGTATAAATAACTTACCTCATTTTAAAATCATTGAACCAAGAAAGAATGAACCACTCCTTCCAATGCTGTATTCAGTCCAGAACATTGTAGGCTTGGGGTATCAATTGTGTTGCTTTCACTTCACATGCTCAAATCATTTGCTTCTAAGGCACACCCTCTCTGCTGAGGTGACAATGTCAGAAGGGACATCCAACCTCACCAACCCAGACCCTCTTGAGTGCCAGGCCACCAGGTCAAGACTTTTCTTGCCTTGGGGCAACTTACATTTGGAGACTGTTGGTTGCCCTCAAGATTATTTGTGGCTCAGTGATTGAGCATCAACCTAAGAAACAGGAGATCAGGATTCCATTCCTGGTCAAGGCACAGTCTGGGTTACAGGCTTGATCCCCAGTAAGGGGCATGCAGGAGGCAACCAATCAGTGATTTTCTGTCATCATTGATGTTTCTATCTCTCCCTCTTCCTTCCCATCTGAAATAAATAAAATTATATTTTTAAAAATGTATGTCAGTTCTTCAGAGATGTTCTAATAATGTTGAACCACAAAAAAAGAACATGGTGTTTCTCCATAATTTGGGCAAATTTTACTCATCTTACCCTTGCCTCCCCTCTCCAGGGTCCAACTCTGCAAACCAAGGGCTCCATATAAGTAGCCTTTGTCAAGCCACAAAAGATCCTGTTATATCCTTTCCTAGATCCCAGGGGGCCTACTTGACATACATTTACATAACTATGTTTAGCTTCTGAAGTAATACTTGCGAACAAAAAAACAAGGAGAATCTGCACCAAAGGGTCTTGCTGTTTTTAAACAGAGCCAATATTTAAATGCAATTTAAACAACGGCTAATCTATTTGACTAAAATTATGTCTAACCAGGCAAGTTCACCACTAAAACACGGTCAGGTATACATATAGGTGTATATACATACAACTGTGGGTGTACACACACACACACAGGTTTAGTTCCCCAACTCAGATCCATAAATGTTTCTATGTTTTATGATTGTATACACTCTAATAGTTTTTACTTATATAATTTGCCAAAGTCAAAAGAAAATTTGAACACTTAAATTTTTTTTAATTAAAAACTTTTTAAAAGTAGTTAATTTTTTTTGTGAATTTCACTATTACAATTGTAGAATCTAATTCAACAAACAAAATTTAGTGTTATGGGGGTATCAAAATCTAATAAGATAGTTTCCGAGACTTTATTTAGTGGACTATAGGAGCAAGTAATGGTAAATTCCAATATCTTTCTGAATATATCAGTCTTGGACTTCGTACCTTTAAAAGCTCCATTAAGACTGCATTTGTTTAAAATATCTGGAGACACAATTGGCTAAAACATAGTAAGTAGGTTATGGGTTTTGGGATCCAGAGTCAGCAGACCTAAGCTTCAACCCTACTTGTACCTTCATGGAGGTGGACCCACCCAGACTCACTTAGTAGATACTTCATAAAATCGTTGGAAAGTTTAAATAAAAAATAAAAAGAAAACAGTGTCAAGCACCCAGCAAGTACTTAAAAACATCAGTCATAGTAATTTCTATAATCTTTTGTCTAATTTAATGCTAAGATATTTTAGTTTCACAAGCTATACTTACTACTTACTGCTCATACATGTGCCACTTCCATCATTTCTATTACCACAGCAAGATGTTTATATTGTCCTTTACAACAGTGGTAAATTTTACTTCTCCTAGATATGCTCAATGTTCTAAAATGCAGAAAGCAAAATAATAAAAATAATAATAATTCAATTGGGAAGACTCCTCTCTTGTTAGTATTATGGTATTTAAACATTTAGCTCAAGTATTGATTCTTTTTGCATTTAAATCCATTTTAGATGTTAACAATGGCTAATCTAATTGCTAGTGACCCAACAATTAATACATGAACACAAATCATGGACATCAAGTACATATTAAAGTCAAATAACAGGTAATTTTTTTTTCTTTTAGTTCTTTGAGGTTATTGATCAAGCCCAATGTAATTTCCTTTTCCAAATGGAATTCCGGTTCTTATGTAAGAAAGGGGAAGTAACAGCATCCCCTGGAAAGGGCTATCAGACTTCCCTGACTAGGTTAGGATGTCAGTGGAAAGGAGGAAATGAAAATTAAATATCTCAGCTAAAACATAGATGGGAAACTGGATAAGCTGATCACTCTCTGTTTTAATTACATTTGTTAAGGCTAAATGCCTGATCCATATTTGGGATTGTCAGTTACTCTGCTTAAAAAAAAAAAAAAAAAGTAAATGAATGATCTCATCAACATTGTGATGTGGTTGAGATTTATCTGCATCAAATCTGACCATGTTTGAAAATCTTGATCTATTTAAAAGGTTCATATTTAGCAGAACTATCTTCCTTGTCAGCACTCAGAAAAGCCTTTGAAATGGATAGGAATGGAATACAAGTGGATTGTAAAAGAGGCCCAAAACATTCTGTGAAATTCCAAATGTCTTTTCCACCGCTACATTTTCCCTCCCATGATTACTCTATACTCACTTGAATGGAAATATATTCAGTAAATTAGAAACTGGAAGTTAGTCTCTCGTGAAGCCTCAGCATATTTGTTATGAGGTTAGTGGTTTTTAGAGCTTCTCCTTCCTCAGCTTCTTTTCTACCCCTAACTGGTATGAAGTGGGCCAAGGTTACGTTGATGGAAATGCTTAACCATTTCCTCTAGCTTTTCATACAATGATCAGTACAATGTTCAACAATGGTGGTGTTTATATTACATTGATTTACTATATCATATTGCTCCTCATTCCTAATCTCTGTGATTCCTTTATAATATTTCACCGAATGCACTCATAAAATGGGATTAATCACATGTGCCTATTATAGTGGACAGTTATGGCTTTTATCTTAATCATCAGATAAAAGCATTTGAATCTCCTCTAAGGAATACTATGGGAAACTTGTGCTTGACAGCCATTTTGTAGGAAGCTCTAGCCATGTTAGCACTAACTTCGGGCTAGGTTTCTATTACCCCAAACCCTATCTCTTTCCCGTAAGCCAGGTGTTTTGCCTTAAGGGCTAGGCCTCATTCCTCCTTCTCCCTATAAATACCCCGAACTCCTCCTGAATAAATGAGACTTGATCAGAACTTTGTCTTGTCTCCATTCCTTGTGTCTCTTGTCCCTTTCATCCCCACTCCCCTTCTAGGGTCCTCATTGACTTAACCCGTGGGTCGGGACAGAATACAATATCCTTGCTGTGGTGTCATAAATGCTGTTGCCCTCACCCCCAACTCTAAAGATGGGTCTATGTAACAGGACTGATGGAGCCAAAGCATGGAGTTCCTGTTGTCCTTGGTCTTTGGCCCCTGCTTCTATCATACTATACAGCAATGACTTTTGCACCAAGTCAAGTTGGAAACATTATCTCCAAAGAAATTTAGGTAGTATATGTATTGTATTCTTGCAATAACAACTCAGAGTATGGGTTTGGAGCACCAGAGAGGACCCATTTTGTTGTAGTATTTGAGGACAGGCTCAACCTGAACACCTGCCCAGCACTTTGAAGTGAATCCTATCATTCACATTCTTACCCCCAAACACAAAACCTAGCTCTAAATCAGGATCAGAACAAAGAAAACCCCATCAAAGCTACCTATATCAATCAAATTTGTCTTTGATTCACAGGAAGATATATTAAAAAAAAACACATAGATAGGTAGGAAATTTTGTAGCTCAAGTGAGAATAACCAAAACAAATATTTTAAAAAACTGACACAAACAGCAGAAATAAAGATGATTCATAAAACATAAGAAACTACAAAAAATTCCCATTTGTGTCCAAAAAGAGAAAATATTGTATCTGAGAAGAGACTACTATGAAAAAAAAAGAGCAAAGGAATACAATGGAGATTAAAAATAACAAAATGAAAATAATAAAATCCAAGAAATACAAAAAAATCTCTTGAAATATGGAGCAAAAAAGACCAAAAAAAATGAAAAATACATGAGGAAAATTTCAGGAGAGGTAGAACCAACTAAAAGAACCTATATCTGTCCAACAGGAGACCCAGGAATAGAGAACTGATGGGAAAAAATTATAAAAATATTAGAAGAACATCCCCCAGAGTTGTTATAAGATATAAAATTTCAGACTGAAAGAACCTGTTAAATACAAAACAGGATTAAAAAAGATTCATACCTAGACACATTGTGAAATTTCAGAACACCATGGATAAAGACAACACACTAAAAGCTTTTGGCAGGAGGAGTTAGGAGGAAAAGGTTACTACAAACAAATTAAAATTTTAGGGATCCATTGCCACCCGAAATGCAAGAAAGCAATGGGGTAGAGCAGTGGTCGGAAAACCGTGACTCATGAACCACATGCGGCTCTTTGGCCCCTTGAGTATGGCTCTTCCACAAAATACCACGGCCTGGGCGAGTCTATTTTGAAGAAGTGGCTTTAGAAGAAGTTTAAGTTTAAAAGATTTGGCTCTCCAAAGAAATTTCAATCATTGTACTGTTGATATTTGGCTCTGTTGACTAATGAGTTTGCCGACCACTGAGTTGTGGGAAATGTCTGATGTTCTGGCCGGAGAAGTGGTCAGTAGTGCAATGGAGCAGCCCAGGGACCACTTACACCTGAGACAGACCGCAGAACAGCATGTCAGAGGTGGAATTCCAAGTCAAACACTGACGGACAGAAGGACAGTCTCACTGAGCCATGAAGAGTCTCAGTGGTACCTGGGGCATTCTAGCTTTTGCAAATACATGTGGAGAATTTTCAGGTGGAACTGAGACAGGCATTCTTATCTGAGACACCAAGCGGTGGTTAAAGCAGTATTGGAACATCAAGACAAAGCAGTACTGAAACATCAAGTTTTCTAAAGAGCTTTGTCTTAGTTTTCCAGGGCAACTCTAACAATTCATTGCTAACTGAATGG
>PVJN01030205.1:0-25806 GCA_004026805.1 Lasiurus borealis | reverse complement strand
ATAATTTATAACAGCAAAATTTACAAACAACCTAAAGAACCAATGATAGGGATACTTTTTTAAACTATAGATTCTTTTTTTTATTGTGTTACATGTGTACATATCACCCCATTGCTCCCCCTCCCTCCCAGGCATACCCCAACCCCCCAGTGTCTATGTTCATTGGTTATGCTTATATGCATAGATACAAGTCCTTTGATTGATCTCTTATCTACCCCACCTCTCCTTAATCTTTCTGCTGTAATTTGACAGTCTGTTTGATGCTTTACTGCCTCTGTATCTATCCTTTTGTTCATCAGTTTACAATGTTCTTCATTAGCCACAAATGAGTGAGATCATGTGGTGTTTCTCCTTCACAGAGTTTTGTTCTTGATGCTTAAGTTTTACTACCATTATGGTAGCTTAAAAATAAAAAAGAGCAAAATGTAGGGAAAGACTATAGGGTTAAGCCTCCAACTGACCTGTTGGCAAAGCCACAAATAAGTATCAGCTTAGAGGGCCCTCTTAGCATAATTAAGCTTAACCTTATGATACTTCCTAGATCCCTCCTGCGTAGCTTGCTGTCTGGATCTTTTCTCTGTGACCTTAGCCAAGCACAGGAGATCCACCTAGACCCAGCTTATTCTCTTGGTCTGTCTATTCTACATCCTCACCGCCCTCCCTCAGGCTCGCCGAACCCTTGGCCGTGCTGACATGGCACAAATATCAATGATGAGAATCATTGATTGGCTGCCTCCTATCTGCCCTCTACTGAGGAGGATCAAGCCTGCAACCTAGGCATGTGCCCTTGGCTGGAATTGAACCTGGGACCTTTTAGTCCACAGGCCGGTGCTCTATCCACTAAGCCAAACCAGCTAGGGCAGTGGTCAGCAAACTGTGGCTCTGTTGACTAACAAGTTTGCCGACCACTAGGCTAGGGCAGCTACAATTTTTAAATGTTGCTACCCACAGTCTGAGTTTGTTATTTGCTGGACTCCCAGCTCAGTAGCTCTCTGCCCTCTAATTGCTCCCAAAAAGGAAAGATAAAGGAACTAACCCATCCACCAGAGGTTTAGTGTGTGGGTCTGGAAGAACTCTTTAAACAACAGAAGCTGATAGAGCATGCTTTACAACTGCAATTTTATGCTACAGGCAATGTTCATATTTTTGCCAAGGGATTCAGTTTACATCAATCCCTACAAATTTATGTACTCAGTGTATAAAATTATAACATATTAATAATCCTCTATCACAATAGAGAGCCAGCATGGTCTAGCAAATTGTGTGCTGAATACCCTTTCCAGCCCTGTACCCTACAGGGATTCTGTAAAGATTAATTAGTAGATCCCTCCAGAGAGCACTGAGTTTTTCTCCCCCAAAATCTTACAAATGCCTTGTATTTATTACACCAGAAAAGGAAAAAGAGGCAATAATAAGGCAATGAGGCTTTTTGAAAAATGGCAGTTGACATAAAAATAAATGACATAACTGATAAAAGATAACAGGGGGACACCAAATAGAAGAAATATAGGTATATTAGTCATATACATATAACAAAAGCATTCACCAACCAGCCCGCCACAAGGGTTCTGAAACAGGACAGACTTCCCCTCATGGACTTGTCCTGATTCGTCCTGGAAGGCAGGTACCGCCAGAAGCCAGCTTGCACTTGACCTCATTCACCTCTAGGCTCCCTCCCTCCCTGCCCCGGCTACAGAGTCCCGAGTGTGCCATGCCCTTCACAGACCATTTCCTCCAGCAGTGCCCCCATCCATTTACAAAATGACAAGGGTGACAGGGAACCAAAAGGGGAAAGTGCTACAGCAGAACCCAATCTAGTCAACAAACAGAGTCAGAAATATATATTCACCAAGGAGTAAAAGTTACGTAGGAGAGCTATAAAGACTATTAGTTCATTTTTTTTATTTATGAAAAGAGTGTCACAGTTATGAAGCTCATATAAGATAGTTCTTCCTTGTCCTATCAAATATTACCTTTGTATTGGGGGTGGGGGCACATTTTAGAAAGCACTGCCTGGCATGGCTCAGTGGTTGAGTGTTGACCCATGAACCAGGAGGTCACATTTTGATTCCTAGTCTGGGCGCATGCTTGGATTGTGGGCTCAATGCGCAGGGGGCAGCCAATCAATGATTCTCTCCCATCACTGATGGTTCCATCTCTCTCTCTCCCTCTCCCTTTCTCTCTGAAATCAACAAAAACATATTTATTTTTAAAAAAGCTTTGCCTGTAGGTTCACACACACTCCATAAATTAATCACTTCTAAATGATCATCTCCAGATACAAAAAATATAGACTGAGTAAACACATATACAACAAATGGCAGCCACATGCATTGAAGGAAACAGCAAAGCCATACCTCTGAAGATTCACACATTATTTTACTCTAGTATGTACAATTCCTAAAAATATCTCTGGTTTCCACACCTTTACCTTTTCTTACACACTGTATTGCACTTGTTAAGGCAATTAGCACATTATACCTACACGACTACAACAGCCACTAATTAGTTTACCTGACTCTGTGAGTTGCCTGTGGCTTAGATATGTCAAAAACTTAAATTTTCCTAAAGCAAGGCTCTGAAGACATTCATTACAGGTACATCTTCGGAGTGGGTCTCTGTTTTACTGGATACAACCCCAAGTGGTTAGCCTGGCGTTCATAGCTCTTCACAATCCGGCCCCATTCAGCTTGTTATGTTCTGGCTCTCTATTCTAAAACTAATCTTAAATTCTATTTAGTGTGGATTTTTGCAATTCGCTGAAAATGCCTAGCTCTCAACTCCCAAAACACCTTTTCAAATGCTGTTCTCTGTTCCTAGGAGTAAATTCTAACAATTCAAATGCCTCCCCATCCTTAAAATCTTTTCTGCGTCATAGTGATTTGATTCTCACCTCCACACTCAGCTTCCCTCCCCCTTTACTCTCAGAGCACATATCCTGCACTAATAACATGATATTTTTCATATACTGATATTTTTTTTAAATCCTCACCTGAGGACCTTTTTCTATTGGCTTTTAGAGAGAGTGGAAGAGAGAGGGAAAGACAGAGAGAAATGTCCATTTGAGAGAAGCAGATCTATTGGTTGCCTCCTTCACGAGTCCAGACCAGAGCCCAGGCTAGAGAAGAGCCTGCAACTGATGTACTGATGTAAACCTGAATAGAACCC
This sequence comes from Lasiurus borealis, assembly GCA_004026805.1. Taxonomy (NCBI): domain Eukaryota; kingdom Metazoa; phylum Chordata; class Mammalia; order Chiroptera; family Vespertilionidae; genus Lasiurus; species Lasiurus borealis. The sequence continues at coordinate 22,638 of PVJN01030205.1, read as the reverse complement.
AGGACTCTCAGGTCTGCGGGCAGACACTCTATCCACTGAGCCAAACCAGCTAGGGCCATATACTGATTGGCCTATAAATACTGACCCATGTGTATTCGATCTGAAAGCACAAAAACTTTGTCTCCTGTAATTCTGGGCTTCATGTGGTCCCTGCTTAAAATGTTCAATCAATGAATGATGCCATGTCGACTACAACAATGACTGCTCATACTTCTCAACAAAACTTCTAAAGGTTATTCTCCCTTTCACTGGGATTTGGAAGGACAAAAACACAATGACCTACTTACTGAAATCTGCATATTTATAGAAAAGATGCATTCACAGAACATTTTTCTAAAGTACACGAAGTTTTATAATTATTGTTCATAATATGTACAAAGTAGGTCAGAAGCATCACTTTTCCCTTTCAAGCTCAGAAAAGCAAACTGCGAATAATGTTTCCATAAGGCTCTACCATGCAAGTATTTAACAGAACGTCAGGCTATTGTTATTGCACTTGGCTGATAAGTGTGCGGGGTTTGTTTTAGATTTTTTCTTAATCTCAATTTATTCCTGGAATTAGACAACCGTCACCAATTTTAAAAGAGCATGAAAAGCACATTAAAAATCTTTATCAAGTCCCAAGTTATGGGCCAGGCATTATGCTTTCAATAAGAACATAAAGTTAAATAAGACAAATGTAGTACGTTATTCTGAGTTTATATACCAATACTCTCTATTCATACTCAATACTAAGAAGATAGTTCTCTTCTCTCTACCAAAATTTTACAAGAACACCTAAAAATTCATTTGCCATGCCTGGGCAAATGTTGTGGCAAATCGCATCACTGTCCTGAGGGTCCATTTGTCACTGTATGAGAAGCTCTGTCAGTTGTAACATCAAAATGTCATAACCCCAAGTGAAGATCACTGAGCCTATTCATAACAATCCTTCTACTCAAAGTCGTTGAGTCCCTCACTCCACCAAACAAACAAAACAACACACACACACACACACACACACACACACACACACACACACACCTGTTCCACCTAGGGAAGATCCTGCTACAGTTCAAGTTCAATTCCTTCCAATGTGGGACCCAGAGTCATCTATATCTTTTGGATGTTTCTGGCTGTCTCAACCCAGCACAGGGTAAAAACCAGGCTCTAGCCCAGTCTCTGTTGGGGACACCCCATTCCCCACCACAGCGGAAAGTGGGGGTTATGCCTTTTTCCTCTAATTGCTTTTACATGTTCTCTTTCTTACTGGAACAGCTTAGTGAGGTTTAATTTACATTCATTCTGCTTGAATTAATTGTGCTCTTGGATCTGTGCGTTTGTAATTATCATCAAATTTGGAAAAAAATATTTAGCCATTATTTTCCCAAATATTTGTCTGCTTCCTTTTCTTGTCTCTTGGGTCCTCAAGTCCACATTAGACTACTGGTACTGACTGTTTACAGCTCACTGAGACTCTGTTCATCTTTTTTTACAATTTTTCTCTTTATTTCATTTTTTTATAGTAGGACTATCCCTAGCAGTTCCATTTGGTTTATTTCATTCTGTATCTTCCATTTCTTTTTTTATCATGCTCATATTTCCCTCTGTCTCTTGAGCAGATGGCACATATGCATATAATAGCTGTTTAACATCTTTGTTTGCAAATTTCATCATATCTTCCTTTCCTGGGTATGTCTCTATTGATTATTGCCTCCGATTACTAGTTATAGTTCATATTTCTCTGCTTCTTCGTGTATTTTTTATTGGATACTAAACATTGTAGACTTTACACCGTTGAATGCTGAATTCTGTAGTATCATTTTAGAATACTGAGGTTTTTTTATAGGACACCGTTATGTGTGAATCAATATGATCCTCTGAAGGGTTGGTTTTAAGCTCTATTCTGGTGACCCGGGGCAGCCTTTAAATAAATTTACTCTTTTTAATAATGCAAAATTATTTTGAGGACTCTACTCAATGGTCTGTGGTGTAGGAAGGCTCTCCATCCTTGCTGGTGGAAATGCAAATTAATCCTAGCTCATTCTTAGAATTATTTGTCCTGCTGCTTTCCAATGGTTCTTTAGCCTGCCTCTTGTAGAATTTCATCCATGCATATTCTATTTTGAAAAGACCCTTCTACAAATCTCTAGCTTGCTCTCTCTCTCTCTCTCTCCTTTCTGTGCATCTTTCTCTGCATTTCTCTGACCCATAAAATTCTCAGTGCCTCAGCCTCCTCAACTCTGATATCAGACTCTTCTCCTCATTGGAAGTACTTGATTTATCTTCTATCAGGGGCTATAGTACTTAACCACCTGTTGTCCTAATTTCTAAAAATTCTTGCTCAGGAAGACAACTATTCAAACAGTTAATGCTTCACAGCTAATTCTTCATGGGCAAAAGCAAGGTTTAGGATAATAATTTAAAATTTCCTCTCATTTTCTGCTTTTACACCTCAGAGACACTACTAATCCTTTATTTACTTTAAACCAAACAGCTGATGATCTAAATTCCTCTCTTACCAGTAACCTTGATTCCTTTGTACCACCTGGTCTTCAACCTCACAACTTTATCAAGAAAATTCAAAGAACTCCTACTTTAACCTGCTACCAATAAGCTAAAAATCGTTTGTTTCTTCACTTTTCTTATTCCTTTTCATCATTCTTGGAACATGAGCTGACTTCACCTTTTCATGGCCAACTCAATGGCTTTGATTTCTTGCTTTCCTGTATCTAAGACCATCAATTTCTTCTGTCCCTTTATCATTCCCTTTCTATTTGCTCCTTTCTACTAGTCTTATAAATATGCTCAAGTAGCTCCTTTCATTTTTAAAAGCCTTCATTTGGTCATGATCCTCCTGTGGCTACTGTCCAAATGTACTCTTCTCACCCAGATTTCTACTCTCTCCTTACTTCCCGAATTGTGTAATCTCCGCTAACTGAACAAACTATTGGGTTAGGCTTCCTTACCTAAAACTCTACTAGCCTTTTTCATTGAACAAACTATCTAATCATTAAATGGAAAGTCCATTCTTTAAGTGGCTGTGATGGCATGCTCTTGACACTTGACTACACTGGCTTCCATAACACTTCATATTTCTAGTTCACTGTATATTCATAGGCTGTTCTCATTTTGGAGTGTTGTTAGTTGTTTTGTTTTGTTTTGTTTTTTTAATTTCACTTATATGGATGTTACTCAAGATTCATTTCTTGGCCTTCTCTCTCTCTCTCTCTCTCTCTCTCTCTCTCTCTCTCTACACACACACACACACACACACACACACACACACACACACTTTTTAGATGAGGCTTGGTCTGTCTTTTAATCAATATGTTAGCCTTCATCCATTTTCCATTTGAATCCCATCTTCAGAGATTCATTCTTATTCCCATCAAAAGTATGACCACCATCACTATAACCCAGACAGGTGGTGCTCAAAGTGGGGTTCCTGAATCTTCTGCATCAGAACCATAAAAACTATATGGTTTAAGTACACATTTCTAGGTATTACTGAATATCTAGTGAGCTGTCATCTAAGTAGTAGGACCCCTTGCACCTGCATTTTTTTTTATCTTCACCTGAGGATATTTTTCCATTGACTTTTAGAGAGAGTGGAAGGGAAAGAGAGAGAAAGAGAGACATTAAATAAGAGAGACATATCGATCGGTTGCCTTCCGTATATGGCCCTATTGGGGCTGGAGAAACTGCAATGGAAGTAACATGCCCTCGGCCAGGAATCAAAGCAGAGGCCTTTGGTCTGCAGGCCAAAGCTGTAACTACTGATTCAAAACCAGCGCCTGTATCTTTAAGAATGCAAACCAAGTGATCCTTAGGCACTCTGATGTTAACAAACCACCGGTGTGAATTCTAAATTCTAGAGATACCCTTTCATATCCAAGTTCTGAAAGTCGGGTCTTTTTCAAAGTATGGAAATGTATACTTATATTGTCTCACTCATATATTTTAGTCAACATTAACATTACAATGAGTTGGCGATGAATGACTACATTAATTCATATCTATTTTAAGTGATACTCTGACAAAGAAATGAGCTACAAATCGAATTCATGAAATCCAGGTCCATTCTGAGTTCAAAAGACTGAGATATACCGTCTAGCTTCAATAGTTTAAATTATCCAAAAGTTCAAAGTACTTTAACATTGCACTTGATTCTCTATTACTGTCTAATCAATGCAATGACACTCAACTTTTTTAAAAATCATGTTTTCTTTTCTTCCCTTTTCTTTTTTCAAAAGAGCAATTGATTCTGTACAGCTATACTTTTTTTTTTAACAAAGTACTTGAAGGTTTTAATGAGAATTCTCTGAGGTCTTTTTCCTCCCTTTAAAATATCAGTCTCTTACCACCTACATAAATACAGAAAATTTGACCGATGCCACCTTGGCATACTTTATGGAGATGAAATAAGTTTAGCAAACTTATCCTAGGATTCTATAGCAAAGGAAATTTGAGTTTAAACAAGGCACAGATTGTTAGACATTTTACAGTACTTAAGGACAATTTCAAGGATGTGTCAAACAAATCATTAATTTAACAGTTTATTTTTCATACATAAACGTCGTGTTGCGAAATAACATGCTATGTTTAGTAACTCAAGACAGTATTATTAAAAGGCACTTGATTTGTGAAGCAGTAGTACAATCAGACGGAGAACCATCCAGTTTAATTATTTTCACAATTGAAAATGAGCCTGCTAAACTGACTAACAAAAGATGGAGGAAAAAAACCAAAATATCCATACAAATCCTGAATCAGATACTCTTCCTCTGGTAGAAAGGCACAGATTTTTTTTTATATCTATTCTATGGTTATAATTTTCTTCACTTCAAATGACAATGTTGCCAAACCGGTTTGGCTCAGTGGATGGAGTGTTTATCTGCGGACTGAAAGGTCCCCCAGGTTCGATTCAGGTCAAGGGCATGTATCTTGGTTGCAGGCAAATCCCCAGTAGGGGGTGTGCAGGAGGCAGCTGATCGATGTGTCTCTCTCTCTCTCTCATCGATGTTTCTAACTCTCTATCTCTCTCCCTCTCTGTAAAAAAATCAATAAAATATATTTTAAAAAATAGCAATGTTTTAGAGAACAAATTTGCATTCTGAGATAAAAAAAATGCTTATGCATTTCCATTAATTTTTAACATTTTCCAGGACAACCCAGATCTTTTAAGTATTTTTTAAAAATGGCCACATTAACCCATTTTCTTAAGGTTATTTTTATGACCTGAGTCCTGGCTGGTGTGGAGTGACATCCTGTATACCAAAACTGGATTCAATTCCAGTTCAGGGCACATACCCAGGTTATGGGTTCGATCCCCAGTTAGAATGCCTAAGGGAGGCAACCAATCAATGTTTCTCTCTCATCTCTTTCTCACTCATCTCTCTCTCTCTCTCTCTCTCTCTCTCTCTCTCTCTCTCTCTCTCTCTCTCTCTCTCATTATTTTTAATTTTTTTTAAAGAAAAGAACCTGCCGAAACTGGTTTGTCTCAGTCGATAGGGCATTGGTCTGTGGACTGAAAGGTCCCAGGCTCGATTCCAATCAAGGGCACGTACTTTGGTTGTGGGAGCATCCCAGTAGGGGGCATGCAAGAGGCAGCTGATCGATGTCTCTCTCTTTCATTGATGTTTCTAGCTCTCTATCTCTCTCCCTTCCTCTCTATAAAAAAATCAATAAAACATATTTTTAAAAAAAGAAAAAAAAAGAACCTGAAATATACTTGCACTAACCAACAAAATTTTAATATTTAGCTAAGCATCACACTGGCTAAGTATCCAGTTTTTGCTTACCCACTATGATGGCTTAAGCCATCCTGTGTAGAGTTTACATAATATTTGTACTATATATTCTGCACTCACTATGATGGCTTAAGACATCCTGCATAGTTTACATAATATTTGTATAATATATATTCTGCCTCTGCTCTATCCTAAATTTTATTAAATAATTTATGACTGCATAAATTATTATGAGTTTGCAAATATTAATTAATGACATAGGGATAACCAACTAAAATAAAATCATAGATTCTTGGGAACAAAGTCAGAGTCATTAAAAGATATATATGTGCAGAATTAAAGTATGAATATACATATATGTGAATATATATACATATATATATGTAAACACATACATAATACCCTACATAAACAGGTACTTCCTTATGTGATTTCATTACACTATATTAAACCCTAAGTTATTGGATTTTCTTTCACAAGTTAACCATACATTTAGTTTAAATTTGAGGAGGACCACAATAAACTATGTGTATTACCATATAGTTTTGAACTATTGTCCTTCAAATTTAAAATAGTTTTATATTACTAGGTTGTACATACTGTTTAAAATGATAAAGTCCAAGAAGAATGAAATAGTTCAGAAAAATGAAATGTAAAATATTAATGTGATTATTGTGATTATTCAATCTAACAGTCATTTCTCTAAGCAATAAGGACATTTCTGCAAAAGCACAGAAGTCACAGTATGAATGAGAGAATACAGAAGATTTTATGTAGAAAGGGTAGAGTAGAAAATGATTGGAGATTTTCATATTAAAATGCAATCAATTATATGTTCAGAGTACAATTCATAGTCTTCATTGATTTTTAAGACGCAATATACTTGGACTAGGTCTCCTATTTGAACTAGGCTGCTTTGAGCTTCATTCACAGACAACCACTTCCACCCACCTTGTCCTAAACCAGTTAATGAACACATGACATGAAAGAGAGGCTAAGATAGACCGTAAGTTCAAAAAAGACCAGTTTCGGGCAGAGCTTCTAGTGTGTAGTCAGTGTGCAGCCCGGCCAATCTAGATCCCCTGGGCACAGAATGCAGTCTCCAGCCCACCCTCTACGGATGGAATCTGGACCCACCTCTGGGAGTGATAGCTAGGAACAGGGTTTTCACAAGCCCTGCAGGCCATTCTAAGCACAGTAAAGTTTTAGAAGCACTGTTCTAGAAAGAGGCCAACAAACATTTTCTTAAAGTGCTTGACAGAAAATGTTTAAGGCTTTGAAGGCGACAGGTCCTCAACTCTGCCGCTGTAGCACAAGTGCACCACACACAAGTAAAGGAATGAGCATGGCCAGGTGCCAATAAAGCCTTTTTTATGGACACCGGTATCTGACTGCAGAATTTTCATGTGTCATGAAATATTCTTCTTTTCTTTCTTTTTTCTTAAACTCATCCATTTAAAAGTGTAGAAACCATATTAAGTCACAATGTAAGAACAAACAAAAAATACAAGCCATAATTCATAATTTGGTCATAAATTGCTGACTTCTATTGCAGGACATGGACAATCCATAGGCAAAAAAAATGGTTTAGAAATATCTATCAAGATGCATGTAAGGCAAGAATTTTTACAAAATTGATCCTGAGAAGGGAAAAAAATAAAGATTGATTTTTATATAGTAATTAACAGAGAAGACATACTAGTAAAAGCAATGTTATATTCCCACCTGGGCAAAGAGATGTCAAAGATGCAGGAATGTAATTTAAGTGGGAAATGGCTTGGATTAGGAAAAAAAATAAGTAAGGCACTGAACACAAATACATACAGGGGTAGACAGTGTAGGTTTGCAGTTGTTAGTGACATTCTTTTGAGTTAATGGAGCTGTTGTAATAATCATAACCTGCATGTCTTTTTCCATATGAATAGCTGTAAATCTACTTTTGACAGCCCCTGTATAATCATAGTAGGAAGTTTTCAGTTCTGGCTTCTGATTCTCAACCAAAATCCTTCTACTAGCTCTAGCAAATCCCACTGAGTAATCTTGGGCAAATTAGTTTCCACACCTACAAACTAAGGTGATTATTTGAAATAAATCTTAATTTTTCAAAATTAAACTTTTAGGCCTCAGAAAATGAGGCAATACACAGAACCAATATACCTTAAACTTCAGGACCCTACAAAGTCAATTTCATACATGGCCAGTAGACTACACTGTAGCAATTGTTTACAGCACACTGTTATAAATATTACTTTAGTAAAAGTTTGAAATTGCATGTTTGTAAAGTATGTGCTAAAAAAACATGAAAAGCCATTAAATTCACCAAACTCAAGTCTCTCCTCTAATCAGAAGCTTCCAATGGATCTCCATGCTCTCGGAGTTAAAGTCGAGTCCTTCCAAAGCACTATGAGTTTTGAAGTAACTGATCAAACTCCTTTCTCATTCCCTCACTTCCTTTCTTCCCCATCTGCTCACTGCCTTCCAGACACAGTGGCTACCCCTGGACCCATAGGCACATTTCCAACACGTGGTTTTTGCCCTGAGCTCTTCCCTTGCCTAAAATGCTCTTCTGGCAGATAGATGCATGCCTTATACTCTCAACTTCTTTCTTCTTTACCCAAGAGCCTATTCAGTGAGACCTTCCTAGAATATTCAATGTAAAATTACAACCTGACTCTGCCCATCAATTCTCAACACCCCATTCCACGATCCTGCTCTATTTTCTTTTCCATAGCTTACTACCTTCTAGTCTTACATAGCATGTTAGCTGTTTATTGTTTGTCTTCTTGTGAAACACCTCCCAATATACTAAAAGCTTCTTCAGCGTAGTGATTTGCTTCTTTTATGCACTAGAACAGTGCTTGGCATGAAAAGGGCCCTTTGAAGACATTTGTTGATTAAATGAATTAATGTTTGCCTCAACAAAAGGTAAATATCACTACGTTTTAAATACAGGAATAAAAATAAAGCAACTGTAGGACTGTAAAATTATTCAGCATCACTTTCAACACAAATCAATCTTTACCAAATTAACAGTGTTTTATTGTTGTTGTTATTGTTATTGGTTTTAGAGAGAGAGGGAGAGGGAGAGGAAGAGAGAAACATCAATGAGAGAGAAACATCAATGGGTGGCCTCCTGTACAGCCCCCACCAGGCATGTGCCCTGACAGGGAAGTAAATCAGCAATCTAGCATGGCCAGCATGGCTCAGTGGTAGAGGGTGGAACTATGAACCAGGAGATCACAGTTCAGTTCCACATCAGGGCACATCCCCAGAATAGGGCGTGCAGGAGGCAGCCGATCAATGATTCTCTCTCATCATTGACATTTCTATCTCTCTCTCCTTCTCCCTTCCTCTCTGAAATTAATAAAAATATTTTTAAAATGAATAAATAATAAATATCAGCAAAGTCTTGGTGTAGGGGTCAACCTCAATCACTGAGCCATGCCGGCCAGAGTAACAATATTTTTAATTCACATTATCTTTTTCAGATTTTAAAATTAGAAATGTTTGTGTCAATTTCTCAAATGCCCTGATGCTTAGCACTAAGTACAAAAACAAAAATCATATTTTTCATCACTCTCCTAATATGTTAAATAAAAAAAGCATGTGTCATACTTAAGTATGGGTAAATTTTGTGTTTTATTACTTGCTTTAAAATATAAAGCAAAATAAGTAAAGACAAATGTTAAACACAAAAGTACATTATGATGCCAAAATCTGTTTGGCTCAGTGGATAGAGCGTCGGCCTGGGGACTGAAAGGACCCAGGTTCGATTTCAGTCAAGGGCATGCATCTTGGTTGCAGGCACATCCCCAGTTGGGGGGGCATGCAGGAGGTGGCTGATCAATGTCTCTCTCTCCTCGATGTTTCTAATCTTCTATCCCTCTCCCTTCCTCTCTATAAAAAAATCAATAAAATATATTTTTAATAAAGAACATTATGATTTCAAGGATATTATATATACATTTTTAAATACTAATTTATTTAAATTTTAAAATAATTTATAGAATTATGGTTTCTTCTAAAAAGAAATTCTACAAATGCCCATTCATTATAAATATAGTTTGTGTAATTTTGTCTTCATAAACCTATTTTGTTACTGTACTTTAGAGTTAGAAAAAGAGTCATTATTGAGGATATTTTCTTTGATATCGAGACTGCCTTGTTCCCACTCCTACAAAACTATATTATTTTATTCTTCTTTAAGAATAAAGATAATTATCTCAGTGATTTATGTTCTAGATTTATCTAAGCTAAATAAAATAATTTACATTCATCCTCTTGCCTGTCACAAGTAGGTTATTTTATAGCATATTCAAAAATGTCTACTCAGCACAGCAGATAATAACAAAAAGCAAACAGAAACAGACCAATAAAGTCATCATTTTTATAGGAAGTGAGAAAACACATAGAATAACCTCTGCCCCAGAACTATTTACCCCACCCTTGCTCTATAATAGTCTCCCCTTGTCTGTGGGGCATACAGTCTAAAACCCTGCATGGATGAATGCCAGACACTCACGCTAGTACCAAACACATATGTACTTTGTTTTTCTTATACACGTACACATAAGATAAAGTTTAATTTGTAAATGAGGAACAGTAAGAGAGTAACAATAATTAATATTAAATGGGGATATTATAATAACATATTGTAATAAAAGTTGGTTTATGTGGTCTTTCTCAAAATTGTATTATATTTGCCTTATAATACAATTGTATTATATCATAAAGGAAATACTTTATGATTCTCTTTGGCATATCTGAATAGCAGCATCACTATTCTTGCTAGTTTGGGGCTGCTGTAGAGTAAAATCAGGGTGACTTAAACACAAGCCCTAAAATTCTGCCACAGAAGATTTGATAACCACAATAGCAACTACTATATGACTAATGGGCAAGGAACACATGCAGGATGAATATACTGGACAAAGGGAGGGGGCACGGATATAGTCAGAGTATATTTCATTACGTTTCTCCAAAGCAACTACTGTATTTAGTCTGTTTACTCAAAACATGTATTTGAAATAAGATAAAACTAAACTTGGTTCATGCTAAATTTAACTTCTGACTTCCCTCCTTGAAATATTCTTTTCCCTTAAATTCACTCAATTTCAAGCTTTTCTCCTAATTCTTTGTATCTCTCTCTGTCTCCATTGCACGCTCGACTTGCTGGACTTCTTTTCGTGTTTTCATAAGTGCTGGTGTCCAAAAGACCAACTTCTCATTCTATTCTCTTTGGCAATACTGCTTCCTTTGACTTCTATGAGCATCTTCATGCTGAGGACTTCCAAATCTCTCTGTGTGTGTATGTGTGTGTGTTAAGATCTTTCTCCTGATATCCAAACTATGAGTAAACTTCACATACATGGCTCAGAGTCACCAAAATCAGCATTATCCAACACTATAACTAGTACACCACACACACACACACACACACACACACACACACACACACACACACACACTGCCTTTTCTTAAATAACTCATATTTTAATGAATAGCACAACTAAAAACAGGGTTTCACTTGTGCCTTCTTTCTCTGATTCCATGTGCCAAATCAATCTTTAATCCCTATCAATTCCATCTCCAAACCATTTTTAAAATTGATTTCACTCAAGTCCACGCTATCAGTGGTCTATCTATTCTCTATCTGCCACCTGAACTGCTAATAAAAGAGTCCCCTGAATCCACAGGCTAATTCTAGTATTTCTTATTAGCTCGCCATTCCCAACTAGATCTTCCAAAGATTAGCACTCCTTTCAGTGCATTGGAACTTTTGACTCTGGATGCCTGTTTTTGGTGTTCCTTTAGGGAGCAAATGACACTGTTGTCCTATAGGAAAATGACCTTGGTGGGTGTAGGGGGCATATGTGTGAAGGTGTTCATATGGCTGAAGACTGGGACAGAGAATAAATATCTGGGGATCACACCCATTAATGTATTCAACCCACTATATTTCTCATCAACTCCCTTCCATGCCATTGCCTGAGCTACTTTGAAGCAATGTGATTTATTATGGGTCAGATACCATTCAATGTCCACTCATATTACTCTGTAGAAGTGACTCTTGACTACCTAAAGAGGTGAACCTACTCTCTCCTCTAAGTGATTTGCTTAAGCTAGACAATTTAACTTAAAGCAGTAGCATGAAGATTCATTACTTAATTTTACTCAATTAAAATAAATTGTTCAAGCAAATTTCTCTTTATAAATAGAAATTTTTTAAAACATTTGGAATATTTTTACATAGAATTCAGAGAGCATAAGATTTCTACTCTTAGTATAGTTCCAAGAGTCTATTGTCTCAATTATAATACTCCCTTAATAATTATTTGAATTCTAGATACCTGCTAAAATAACAATGAAGCTTACTGTCAGAAAACAAAAGCCACACTGTAGTCAGAATAAAACGGAGTCCTGGAAGATCCTATCATAGCTCATCACTTATGCAACTCTGGAGCAATAAAATTACTCTGAAGTGGTTTCATATTTTGCCTGTGGCTTACTTTAAAAGACTAAATAGTGCCAATACCTTTTGCTTTTCAGTGGTAAACTAGAGGTGATGTAAGAGTTCTTTCCACATTATCTTGCCAAGCAATACCAAAATATCATATGAGAAAGAAGAATACACTTCTTTATGAGAACAAAAAAGGTTTAGGATAACCCTACAGTACTGTCTTCTTAAATTAATATCACTACTAAAGATAACATTTAACATCACAGAGGCAGAATGATACAAAATATATTTTACTAACTACCTGTGATTTGTTATATCAGATAGAGGAAGTAATTGCAATAGAAGCAAATTAAAAAATATATATATACAAGTAGCTCCATGTTTGACTTTAATGAGAAAAGCATTATTTGATGAGGAAATGCAAAAATTAGCTGATTTATTTTGAATACAATATGAAGGGAAAGAAAGTGCTGGCCCACTCAGACACCTTTCTGTGTGTGAGATGCACAGGTCCTGTGGCCTTTGTGACCCTCCCAAATCAGAGGATTAGATACAACAATCATGAAAGCTTTTCCATGGAAAATGTCTAACTCTACCAACTGATGGGCTGGAAGGCCATCTTTACCAGTATTAGATATTGGGCTGTGTACACTTACACACAGACACACACACACACAGACACACACACACACAGACACACACACACACACACACACACAGCATTAAAGCACTTTAAAATGTATTTGTTCAAGAAAATTGAAAAGAATATTAAATTCCCACAGAACTCAGTTGGGCAAGCAATGCATGTTTTCAAAAGCAAAACCTATGAGAAACAAGTTTTTCTAACTCACCACAGCAGCTTAAGAAATATATCAAACAGCACAACTCTATGCCTATTTTGCTATTTCTGTATTCCTTTTCATAAATAAAACTGTTTCTGAATATAAAAATAGCTCTTTATTCTACTTATCTGCTGAGTAGTCTTTTTGATTGCCATAAAGGAGATCAATAGTAAGTTTTAAAAAGCAAAGAAAGGTTGATAAACCTTTTAGTATATCTTTTGAAACCCTTTTCAAAGCTCCATTTTCTTGATTTATCACTGTCATTTTGGTGCAGACCATTTAACAACTGAAATAAAGTTGACTAATGGGGAGGCTTACAACAGAGTTTCCCTTTTCTTTTCTTTTTCTTCTACTGTATATGAATCACCAAAGAATAATGGATTCACCTCATTAGTAGCTTAAAGAATTCAAAGTTTCTTTCCTCCACTCTCTGTATGGAATAATTAGTCTATGCATTTTACTGGTATTTGGCCTGTTGATAGAAAATAAAAAAGGGAAGAAAATAATTCTACTAGTATTACTTCTACAAACATATTGAGAAAGTAAAAAAAAAAAGTTACAGAAAAAGAGAAAAAATAATTCAAGAAAAGAAAAAATGGAAATAACCAACTTATAATCAGCATAAATAATACATGTAACTTAGGGAAGATTCTCCATTGAGATAGAAAAATTGGGTCTCTCAGAAAAATGTAGACTTTGTCAATTATCCAAAATAAAACTTTTCATATAGAAATTTTAAAAATCTAACTCCGTGAATCAAATAAAAAAATTAAAATTTACCTAGGACAATTCAAATACAATTGTGTTACATAAAATTAATATGCCTCTATAAATCAACTCACCTTTATATATTAGCTATTTTTTTATTTATTTCAGAGAGGAAGGAAGAGGGAGGGGTAGAAACATCAATGATGAGAGAGAATCATTATCAGCTGCCTCCTGCACACCTCCTACTAGGGATGGAGCCTGCAATCCTGGGCATGTGCCCTTGACCGGAATTGAACCTGGACCCCTTTGGTCCACAGGCTTATGCTCTATCCACCAAGTCAAACCAGTTAGGGCTGTATTAGCTATTGGGTGCTAATATTATGATTGGTGATACAGGAAATATAAAATAATTGCTCCTTCAGTTTAACAAAAACATTCAGGAAAATTATAACTCAGTGACTCATGAATGTCAAAAGAATAATAGAAAGGATTTTATTTAGATTTATAATATGCGGCAGGAGCAGGATCAATGGAGGAAAAAAAAGGGAGACATCTGTAATCTTTCAATAATAAAGATAATTTTTTTTTAAAAGTATAAGACAATTGCCGAAACCGGTTTGGCTCAGTGGATAGAGCATCGGTCTGCGGACTGAAAGGCCCCAGGTTCCATTCTGGTCAAGGGCATGTATCCTGGTTGCGGGCACATTCCCAGTGGGGGGCGTGCAGGAGGCGGCTGGTCAATGTCTCTCTCTCATCTATGCTTCTGGCTCTCTGTCCCTCTCCCTTCCTCTCTGTAAAAAATCAATGAAAATAAAAGTACAAAACAATTTAAAGAGAAACTAATTTAGAAGAAGAGAGATTTTATAGTGAATGCTAGAGTAAAGCAGAGTTGGGGCTAGACAAAAAAAAACTGGAGAAAATCTAAAAATACCAATCCAAAAGTCCACATTACCAAATATTGTTACAATTAATAAGAACATGTAACAATAGAAATGCTTACATAATTCTGGCTGAAGTGCAAATTGTTTGACTGTATTAACAAATAGCTTATGTGTCTCCAAGTCAAATACTCATATATGCTCAAAGATATATGTACAAGAATATGTTCACATATACAACACTGTTGTTGTTTTTAATATAATAATTGGAAAAAAAATAGGAATAGCCCAAATACCTATAAGCAGAAGACTGGATAATTTTAGCATATTCCAAAAAAAAGAATACTGTGGGACAGTGAGAAGAATTATATACACACACATATACACACAACAGAAACGTGGGGGTGGGGTGGGCAAGTGGCCAAATAATATACAAACCGGTCAAGTGGTCAAATAATGCACAAACCATAATAATATTTATATTATTCAAAAACTTATAAAAAGATAACAAAATACAGTAAGTTAAGGAAAAAGGAAGGAAATGATGACCAGAAAATTCAGAACACTGTTTTCCTTAGGATACAAAGAAGATTCTAATAGAAAGAGACTCTCAAGGGAATCTGGTGGTATTATTTCAGTTGGTTTATGAGTATATGCATGTTTATTTTTTATTTATATCTTGTACACAGTCATATATTTATAAATGTCACATTTTACCTAAATTATCTTATTATTGATACGAATACTTTCTATAAATTTATGCTGCTACTTTATTTATTTCATAAAATTAATATTTATTAAAAACTGGCTAAAAACTCAGGACGGCTTACATTTACAAGAAAGAAAATTACCAAAAGAAAATAAAAAGGAGAGATTCAGAGAAAATAGAGGATAATACAGGCTTTTAGATCTACAGAAGGAAACGCAGGTCCAGTAATGTCAAAGTTACTCAGAAGTCAGGAGACCAGGTCTTGGGAAAGGTTAGAGACATCTTGTCATCTTGAGACAGTAATTTTCAGAAGCACGGGAAGGATAACGAACAAGCGATAAGATCTAAGAGAACAATTTGAGAGAAACTAGAGGCAGTAACTAAACACGCCCCTCTGAAGACATAGATGTGCACAAAAGTCTAGTACAAATTTTTTTCCAGCTGGAAAGGTAGGGCTCAGTGCGCATATGGGGTACATCAGGGGTGGCCCTGGAGAAAAAGACCAAAGCTGCAGGAGAAAAAAATAATTCCAGAGGTTATATGTCACTTTTAAATAAATAATATTATAGTCCTGAGCATTAAAAATGATAAAGTTGCTATTCCCCTAGATTGAATGTCTCCCTCAATAGTCAGAAAGGCTATAAATTACAATCCAGCTAGAGAATAGCTTCTTCACTCAGAGAGCTCACCTTTCTCACGTCTTTTAAGATGCCACAAAGTCTAATCGAATCAAGAACTCGGGTTTTTGTAGAGGGATCACCACTCCCACTCCCCAATTCTCCGGGGTGCTGGTCCAAGGACAAGATTCTCCCCTCAGAGGGGCCATGCTCCCCTTGGGACAGGACTGGGAGGTGTAAATGGGGCCGCAGAGGGGGGAAAGTCATAGAGCACAGAGAGGTGGGGAATTCAGAGTGTAGGATGAGTCATTGGTTTTAGTGACCTTCCAAACAGAGCTCCGCCCTGTCTGGCCTAACCAGCACCATCTTTCACTAAGTGGGTTAGATACATGACCTTCCCGGCTTTTAACTTGGAGAACAGAGGAAGGCCATGCTCCTCTCCTTCTGATTCCCAATTACGCCCTTAGGACGGCTGATAGATGTAATGATCTCGCTACAAGATTTGCGGGATTTAATGACTGAAGTGAGAGGGCTGTTTCGGCAACACGAGCTCTCTGTGAAACACAACAGAGTTCAAGGCTGAAATTCAACTCAGGGCAGACCCTCTTGACAAGGCAGCCCAAGGAATTGAAGCCGGTGTTAAGGAAGAAGCAGTGGACATCGTTGCCTCCTGTTTTCTTCCTTTGATTCTCTTCCAAAAAGCACCCTGACCAGGAAGGACCCGAGAACAAAAGCATTTCAAACTCCTGTGCCTTACGACTCAACGAAATAACTCAACTGACTCCAAACTGAGAAGCAAATGGTCGCGAGGAAAGCAAAAGAAAGGACCTTTCGCTGCCTCACAAAGGCAGCACACTGACAACTTACAGGGGCTGGAAGCCCTGCAAAAGGAGCTCGGAAGGTGAACAAGGAGCTTCCTGCTGCCTATCAATAAGGCACTCCTGGCTGGCCAGGGAGTGAATGCCATTTACTAGCTGGGTTGCATTCTAACTGGCAAATCCACTTTATTTTCCAGGGAGCCCTCGGGGCATAGCATGCCCTTTTATGGCACAAGGAAACTTACTTGGCACATGCGACAAAGAACTTGTCTGACTTGGAACCGCTGGTACATAAAGCAAATAAAAGACGAGAAGCCACCCAGGTGAGGGAGATTAGAGGCTTAAGGGGCAGATGGAGGAGACGAGCATCATCTGGACATCCTTCATCCTTTATAATAAGGGAAGGTTCCCCAGCGACTCCAGCACAGAGAATGAGCTTAAAAGAACAAAATCTGGCAATTATGTTGATGAAGGCAGAATCCATGAATAGACTTTTTCTTTTGAATGTGATCTTATCTGCCAAAACCTGATTACCTCTCATAACAAGAAAATCTCTTCTAAGCGAAAATCTCTTCGAAGTAACAAAAATGTGCCTTGCCCCCCCGGCAGGTCATCATCCAAAATGTTGAACGTCACAACTTTAAGAGTTTGGTATGAACAGATGGGAAATGGATAATAGCAGAGGGGAGTTGGCTAGCAAATGCTGAGTGAAGGGCCACCTCTGATCTGCTGAGCTAAGACTTAAAGAATGACTTTTGAAAATCAACACTAGCATCACTCTGCTCTGCTGATTAGACTCTTCTAAATGGTCTAAAAGTATTTAGAAATCAAAATAATTTTTTTAAAAAATCTCTTTACCTGGATTTGGAAACTTCTAAATAATAGTGTCCAGTCTACTTAATGTACTTTATCATTCCTCCTCATTATTAACACCCCACTTCAACCAGACCTGTGTGGAGGTCCCCACACACAGACTCATTCTCATTTTGACCAGTTGAGGGCATGCTGTGTGCCTGGTAACTATGAAACCTAAACTCCCTTTCACTCCCGCCTTCACATATCTAGATAGCCCTCAGCTTTAGTCTTAACACTCAACCTTATGTGTTACTTCCTTCTTGGAGCTCTTTTAATAATATAGATTTCTCTGCTCTGTTGGACATTTAGTTAAAAAACAATATAAGACAACCAGTATTAATGCATCATCTCCCTCAGATAACTTTTGTTTTTCCCCTGTTGCTTTATCACAGCATTTTCAAATATATAAAACATAGAAATAATTGCGCAGAAAAATCCTATAAAACTATCACCTACCACCAAAAATTATCAGCACATAGCAATCTCTCTATTGGACTTAATATTTCCTGAAGAAAAATAAGAAATTGTTTCACACTTGTTTTCTTTCCAAGCCTAGAATAGTGCTAAGTATATAGTAACAATTCACTGAACATTTTGTTGGTTGAAGAAATGAATTAAAATCTAATCTGCCAAAGTTCCAGTCTGCATTCAGCTTATTTCATGAAATCAATTCTTGGACAGATAACACATAAAAACATTCAATGTCTTTTAAAGAAATATACACAAATGATATTAAAAAAAATTCTCCTGAAAAATTGAATGGAAGTGAAAAATATTATAACCCTACTCTGAGATCAACACTTAATATTTTATCAGCAAGTCAAATTTGCTTTTGACACCAAATTGAAAAATCATACTAATATATAAAAAGCCAGGGGCTGACGCGACTGAAACAACCAGGCAGATGACTGAACAGCAGGCTCCGTGGGGAGACTTGGTGGGCAGGGGAGTTAGGGAGGGACGACCAAATGACTGAACAGCAGGCTGAGTGGGGTGACGAGGCCAGCGGGGGAGTGGGGAGATTGGGGGTGACCAGGCCAGAAGGGGGCTCAGTGAGGAGTGACTAGGCCTGCGGGGTTTTGGGGGAGAGTTAGGGGTGATCAGGCTGGCAGGTGAGGGGCCGGGGGGTAGTTAGGTGCAATCAGGAAGGCAGGCAAGTAAGCATCTAGGAGCCAACAGTCCCAGATTATGAGAAGGATGTCTGGCTACAGTAATCAGACATCCCCCAAGAGGTCCCAGATTGGAGAGGGTGCAGGCTGGTCTAAGGGGATGCCCCCCCCCCCCACATCCCGCCAAGCACAAATTTTGTGCACCAGGCCTCTAGTTATCAAACAAACAAACAAACAGCCTTGTACATTGGACAGGGTGTAGAATTTATCTTTAGTGAACCTGACTCAACTGTGGCTAGCAACATGACCTTAAGCAAGGAATTTATTCTTCCGCAGTCCTTATCTCTAAAATAAAAATAGTTGTACTTTTCCTAGTGACCTCTATTGTGAAAATATTTTTTTTTTAATTTGTGAAACTTCTTTCTAAAATACAAAGCACTACCTAAATAATACAGTCTCTATTGCATACCCAGTCCTCTTGCAAAAAGGATCTAAAATCCACTCAGGGCCCAAGACATAAAACTATCTAAAATAGTACAGATCAAATATCTGAAGAGCAATGTAAGCAAAACAAATACAAGGACTAGTGTTATATCTAGCTAAGGCTTCATGGTAGAGGTGGGCATAAAGTTGGTTTTTAAAAGATAAATAGGGTGCAGACAAGGGAAAGGAAGAAACAAAGGCATTTCAGAAGGTAGATACTTCATGTATAAATTCACATATGTGCGTGCGCACCCACACACACACACGCACACACAAAATGCCAAATCTGTGCAAAGAGCAATTTTCAGTTTGCCTAATTTGTAAAAATTAATGGTAGAGACTTGAGCAGTTGACTAAGGCTAAATTATGAAGGACTCAAATAAAGGCTAATTATTTTAACCATAAAGGAAGTATTCACAAAATCAGAGTATATCAGTATCAGTAACTTAGCATGCCCCCCACCCACGACCCCCAGTAATCCTATATAACAGTGGTTCTCAACCTTTCTAATGCCACATCCTTTAATACAGTTCCTCATGTTGTGGTGACTCCCAACCATAAAATTATTTTCATTGCTACTTCATAACTGTAATTTTTCTACTGTTATGAATTGTAATGTAAATATCTGTGTTTTCCGATGGTCTTAGGCTCTACAGCAGTGGTTCTCAACCTGTGGGTTGTGAACTAGCAGGGTCACCTAAGACCATCAGAAAACACAGATATTTACATTACAATACATAACAGTAGCAAAATTATAGTTATGAAGTAGCAATGAAAATAACTGGGCTAAGAGGACCCAATTAGAAAGGTTGAGAACCACTGCTATGTAATAAAAGCATAATATGCTAAGTGTCCAGTTGGCCTGGTTGGCCGTTCAACCAATCAAAGCATAATATGCTAATGATATGCTAAGACTGCTCAACCGCTTGTTATGACATGCATTAACCACTAAGGGGCAGACAGTCAACTGGTCGACCATCACTATGACATGCATTGACAACCAGGGGGCAGATGCCCCAACAAGTAAGTTAGCTTGCTGCTGGGTCTGGCTGATAGGGAATGAGTGAGATGGGCTGGTCATGACCTGGAGCGCTCCTATGGCCCCTCCCCAACTAGCCAACCTCCTGTATCCCTCTCTCCAGCCTCAACTGTGCACTGATGGGATCCCTAGTCTTGGCCTGTGCCATCTTGCAACCCAGGACCACTCAGGGGATGTCAGAGAGCCGGTTTTGGCTCGATCCTGCAGGCCAGGCAGAGGGACCCCGGACCTCTAGTCCAATATAAAAAAGCAGAGTATGCAAATTGTTCCCTCAACCAGAAGTTAGTCCAGGAGTTCGACCAGGGGGCAGCAACCACCAGGGGAAGAGAGGGAGGCCCTGGCTGGGGATGGCAGCAGTGGCAGGTGACCGAGGGAAGGGAGGAAGGTGCCAGGTGGCAGTTACTAGTGATCCTACTAGTGCACAAATTTTGTGCACTGGGCCTTGAGTCTATAAAAACAAAGGCATAATATGCTAATTAGACCAGACAACTTTCCAGTCTAGGCCAGGGCTGCAGGGAAAGCCCAGGTCCCAGATGCCTGCCAACAGCTGGAAGGAAGCCTGGATCCCAGGTCCTGGGTGCCAGAAGGAAGGCATTGCCAGCAGCCGGGGAAGGAAGGCCTACTCTTGCATGAATTTTGTGCACCAAGCCTCTAGTTTATCAATAACAGAGGTTAAGGCAAGGGAAACAGAAAACTGTTACCATTGTCAAGATGGGATGCAACCAGAGCTGTGACCAGAAAGTAAGCAGTTTAAAGACTAAAAAGAATATAAAATTTAAACATGTATAAAATGAGACCAAGAATAAATAAATAGGCTCACCTGGTAAAAATCTTAAAGTGTTCAAACTCTTCACTTGGATTCCAAATATCCAGGAGACTAGAACATAACCATCTCATCTTCGAAACAGTTGCCTTTGATGGCTGTCTATCTCAATGCCTCCACAAAGCCAACCTCCTTGCAGATCTGCATTAGCTGTATGCTCTGTTTCTCATGCATTTCCCTGATAAAGATCAGGAAAGTTAACTTTATCAGGGAAAGGTCCCTAGGTCCTTTTTGCCATTCAGATCTTCATGTGAAGGTTACCTTCTCAAATAACTTTTCATTAATCACATGGTCCAAGGTGGTTTCCAAAACACTTCACTCTGACATTGATCTAATTATCTAGTGAGCACTTATTGTATTCAGATCTTTTTCTCATGTATTTATCTGTTTCCTCCCTCCCATTCCTAGAGTGGAATTCCTAGGAAAACAGAAACCTAGAGACTTACTCAGCACTGTACTATATCAGCAGCAGCCAGATTAGCTTGTTGGATACGTATCTGAGGAATGGGTTAAAAAAATGAGTCATTCAGTCAACCTTTGGAGTGAAAGTAAATGTCCTCAGGACTACAGTGGTACCTCGAGATATGAGTGCCCTAACATATGAGATTTTTGAGATATGAGCCGTCGAGCGAGCGATTTTTGCTTTGAAATACGAGCAACATTTGAGATAGGAGTGATCGTGTGGATCGGTTGGCTGCATAGAACCCACCAGTTTACCGCCACTCGAGTGTCTCATAGTTTCCCACGCCTCAAGGTTACAGAACGAATTAAACTCATATCTCGAGGTACCACTGTACTCTGGATCCCATGTCTTTTTCAGTCTTGGATAATCCACTTCCCTTAAATGCTATGAGAAAATCCCCACTGACCTCTCTTCGTCACTCCCACTCCGGCACATGCTCTAACTTCCCCAGTGTCCCTGGCCATTGAATATGTTTTATATGCATGCATACACGTCCTTTAGTTGATCTCTTATTACCCCTCCTAACCTCCCCAGCATTTCCTCTGAGGTTTGACGGTCTGTTCGCTGCTTCTCTGTCTCTGGTTCTATTTTTGTTCGCCAGTTTATGTTGATCATTATATTCCACAAATGAGTGAGATCATGAAATATTTATCCTTCTCTGACTCTATTCTGTCTCTTTTCAACTTTGCCAGCTTTCGTTAATGGCTTTCACTTGTAAATAAGAACTTTACATAGACTGCTTGGCAGCTTTCACTACTTCCTTCAAACTTCATAAAACACGTATGTAATGAGTAGACTAGCTGTCATCTAGCATTGCAGGGGCTGAAACTCAAAGAGCCCACAAAACAGTCACTCAAAGAAGAGAGGCTGACCATGGACCAGGGACTGAACACAGGCCAAATAAAATCCAGTTAAGACCTTAACCCAATATATAAGATGGTCTCAATGTTATTCTCTATCAACATAAAAAAAAGGAGATCTCCACTTCTCTCATGCAGCCAGTCACAATACCTAATGTAAAGGGGTGGTAAAAACAAACAGGAAGGAAAACATGAAAGAAAAAGAAAACAAATAGCAACACCCACCAAAAAAAAAAAAAAAA
>PVJN01030204.1:0-25805 GCA_004026805.1 Lasiurus borealis | reverse complement strand
GATGGGCAATTTAGACAGTCTTATACTAACTTGTTATTTCTTCTGAAACACAAGCTTAATTTGGAAATTCAAAGACAGTGTTTTGGAGATATGAAACCTTCAGAAACATAATGTTCCCAGCCACTTTTGAAAGCTTTGGTTGCTGTTGCTTAGATGTAGGTCAAGAGGAAAATAGGACCTTATTTTTTAATATAATTGAACAGAGAATTTTAAAAAATTGAATATTTATTAGAGTTCTAAATATGAATAATTTTTTAAAAGTTTAAATGACTCAACTATGTTAGAAACTAATATCCCAGTGCATGGACTTATGTACATTGAAAGGAAATTAATTAGAAGAAATATTTTAATACCACTATTCACCTTTCTCTATAATAGAAGTGTCAACCAAGTTGATGATTGACAATGACCTTCAAAACACATGTGTGCAATTGGTGCCAGTGAGAGCTTTACATATATCATGCATGTGTGAGTCAACTTAGCCTTTTATATATAGAGAATAAACTTGCTTAATTAGACCTGCTTTCTTATTTAGCTTAACATTTCCAGCCCAGTGAAGCACCCCAACTTCTCTTTTAGGTAATTGTTAGCAACAGAGCAATAAATATCATCACAGAGCAGATTACTATTGAAGATCATGCAGGTAGAAAAAAAGGGTAAAATATTTAACTGCAGCAATATTTTGCACAGTGAGAAAACCTGAAGTCATTTTTCAAGGCCCATCATTTCTTACTTCTTTTCAGTCAAGTTAAGTTTCTAAACTTTCTAAATCTCCCTTGTCTTGATAATGAAAATAACATTCTACTGAGTCTCCTCTCTACTTACTCCAGGACTTCTGTGAGAATCAAATGAGATAAGGCATAAGAAAACACTTCACAAGCATTTGGTTGAACTATAACATGTTTGCACCTGGCTATAAAGCAAGTTGGGTTCCTGTGCTGAAGAAACTTCAGGAGGCTAATCACTAGGGAGAGGAAACCAGGCGTTGCTACTTGATGTCATTACCCAGCGCCCACAGTGATTGTTTTGGGCTGTGGGCTGCATTTTGTGCCACAGGGTCTCGGCAGCATTGGTAGGATTTGGTGGGTTGTCACTCTAAGGTGGTGACAGGGCCTTTGTCCACCAGGTCCATGGTGCCATTTATTTTTAAGTGGCCAGTGTGTGTTATGGCAGCTCCTGCACTGAGCATCTGCACCCTGGTGGTCAGTGCTCATCATAGCTATTGGTCGGAAGGAAGGAAGGACACTTAGCCTTTTATATAGAGAGATAGTTTTAAAAATATATACTTTGTCCTTAGTAGGGCTAGTAACACTATCTCAAGCTTAGTGGAGAAATTAGTTATTTTCAAAAACTACTCTTACAAAATAGAATTTTACATGGGTAAATTTCCACATAATTAAACATTTTTAAGCCTTTTTTCTTTGAAAAACATTTTAAATGAGATTACGTATTTATTTTTATATTTATTAGCATTGTTTTTATGGCTTAGAATATCTTCAGGCTATTGCAATATCAAACATTTTTTTCTTTAATTTAAGATGTGTTTTGGATACCAGAGTAGCTGCTGTTAATTTTCTTGGCTGTTAGTGATGTTTAAAAAAATAATGGTAGCTATTAATAGGCTTCCATCTAGCAGATCTTCCTACCCTCATTTAATTTTTGTTTTTAATCTGTGGGCTGAGAACACAGTGAGCTCATGAGAATTATGTATAAATTCAGAGCCCACTTTCTGAGTGGAAGTGTGAGGCATTCCCAAATGAAGGAAAAGAGATGGATATCAACATCTCTTTTGGTTGTTCAAAAACTCTGGGCCTATTTTCTGGTCTCGGCTATATCTCCAAAGAGTGTGGAGTAACATATAAGTTATATGTTACTATGTAGTTCAAAGAGTTAAATAGAATTTTTCCCATTATTCTAGAGACGAGAATTTGGAAGTTATTGGGAAGTAGATTTTAGTTAAGCAGACACATATTTTTAATTTCACAAAAGATTAAATTCAGCACCAATCAGTGAGTCTGATCTCAGATCCATGAATAACCAGTTACCACTTAAATCCTCTGGGCATCAGTGCTCACATGATCTCAGACCTGCTGGTAGGACTCTGGGATTCTAGGCCTTACCTCTAGGGTTCCCATCCTTATAGCTCAAGCACAGGCTTATTGGAGAAGATTTCCATATTGGTAGGGTGGACTGAATGACGTCAAAGGTGTATTCCCATTTTAAGATTGAATAATCTAGACTCACATCTAGAAGACAATTCACTGGCATCTATCAAGGTCAAGTTTAAATACCCAAGGGTGGTTATGGTTTTGCTGCTCCCACCTACTTTGTTCTCCTGTTGCTTTGTTTTCACAAGTTGCCAGTTGGGAATGCCACTCGCAGAAGTCCTAGTTTTCTCTTGCCTTTCCTCCAGCCCCCCGTTTAAAGCTATTAAAGGTTTATGAAATGGATTAAGGAAAAATGAATTGAAATATTAAGCTGATTATGAATTCTCTTTACAGCAACAATCAAGTCACTAAGAAAGAACTTAATCCAAGGACAACTTCATGGTTCCCTATTTCAGGTAAAAAAAAAAAAGGAAAAGAAAGAAAAGAAACCTCTGCAATATGTGTTTAGTGTGGGAATGATGTACAAACTATGTAAGGTTCCAAAGCTAATTTATAATGGATAGTAATTTTAACCATAAAATTAAGTAACTAACTTAGAAGAAAATGGTGGACTTTGTTGTCTTATGCACTGAAAATGGTTAGCAAAACAAGAGGGAAGAGCTCACATTAATGAATGGCTTGTTGGAGACATTGCATCTTTCAAAGAGGAGGCATTTCAGAACTTATTATCTGTTAGAAAAGGCCAGTTTTCAGTCTCAGGCACCTCCTTTATGACACCCTTAAATAGGCTTTAGTGGTTACTGCCTCTTTTTTCTCCTGTTTGAATTAAGTTTTCAACTCAAGATATCCATGAGGGAGTTTAGTGTATTTCTTTTCCTTATGATGGTGAATTTCTTCTTTTTGTTCCTAAATGAAGAACATAAGGAACTGGAGAAGGGAGGAGAGAAGGGTGATATTCACATGTATCTCTTTCCAGGCCATAATGTAGGCACATCTGGTTAAGCAGGAAAAAAGATTTATTCATATGGGAGATTAAGCTAGGCAGAGTTCCTAAAAAGCCCCCTGCAATAAGTTGAATTGGAAAAACCTCCATATCTAAATATGTTTTAATCATTTTAAGAACACCAGTAAAGTTTTCTGTTATAACATAACTATGATAGACATGTAGCTACCTTTTGGACTAAGGCTGTGATTTTATTGCTATATAATTTTCATAGGCACCATTTTTACTATTCTCCCAACAAGCTTCTTTGGCCTCTGTCTAAAGATTTCAATGACCAATCAGTTTCCTAGTCCTGACCTTTGGCCTTTATTTCTTTGGTAATGGGAAAATTGGCAATGAGAGGTGAACAATTTCAAACTTGTTCCCTTAAAGTAAAATACACAATAAAGAACTGGTCATTTCTACCCTCCTCAGGTAGCATTCTCTCTCTTAAGTCTAATTTGTTCTGTATCTTTGACTCTTTCACCATTCTCTCTTTGACAACACTCCACAATTTTCTCTTTACAGAGCTATTTAGATGAGGAATTTCCTCAGTATGATCCTTTGTCCTGCACAGATACAATTCAACAACATCTTCAAGAACAACTGGTAAGTTTAAGTTTCTTAAAATGAGTGCCATCGTGAATCAACTCTACACCAAAATAGAAAATTAAGTCCAGTATATATTAATAGACCTAGAACTCTATACTGCAGATGGAAATCTATTTATTTTCCTGATCATGTTCATGAACACAATCCTGGTAGACCCTAAAAAGATGATGTTTAAATATTTTTATTGTAGTGTTATGAAGAATTATATAACTAAGCTTGCCCCACATCCATACTTCTTTCCTCAAAGCCTTCATTTACATGAAAGTGTCAATTACTGGGAATTGATTATATTAACATTCTGTTAAAAATTATTTACCTGTGATTTTGAAAATTTTATTTCTATTGTTGAGGGTATTATAGAAGTCCCCTATGTTCCCCTGCTTTGCCCCCCTCTGCCAGTCTCACTCCAGGCTTTCACTGTACTACTGTCTGTGTCCCTGGGCTATGCATATAAAATTTTTGATTAATCTCTTCCCCCCATCCTTTCCTCTGAGATCTGTCAGTCTGTTGCAGGCTTCCATGTTTCTGGACCTTTTGGTTTATATGAATGAGATCATGTGATATTTGTCTTTCTCTGACTCACTTATATCATCACTTAGCATAATAATCCTTCGTCCATCAAAGCTGTCTCAAAGGACAAGGGAATTGATTATGCTATCATTCTGTTCACTTATGGAACTGTGGCTTTTAATAAGAGTTATACTTTATGCATAGAGTATACTCTTTGATCAAAGTCATGAAAGCTTTGTTACTTGGCATCATTAATTTGCTTCCTGACCTCTTGCAGGGTTATTTGAGACCAGTTATATTCTTTCTACCTTTGGAGATGAAGAGAATAGATTATAAAATGTTATGCTACACCACTGTAGATAGCTAATATTACTTTATTTTCTTTTCAGAATCAGGGTTGCCATAAACAACATAGTGGTCAAGAAGCAAGAATACATAAGACTCCCCTGACCTTCAAACATACATGCTGGTACACACCCCTGCTGGGTAAGCCTGGATAGCCCCTCTCCCAGGCCTTATCAGACAGAGCTGGGGAAGGGTTATTTTTGAAAGGAAAGTAATCGCAATTCTTTTTGTGTAGGAAGAGTTGCTGAATATTTGGATATTTATCCCTGAATTTAGTCAACCAACTTATGTTTCAGCACCTACTCTATGTGAGGCACCATATTATGTATAATAACTCCTAAAATAGCTCACAGATTATTGGTGAGATAAGACCTGGGCTCAGAGAAGGCTCCCTAAAAGAAAAGAGAGTTGAACCAGGCCTTAAAAGATGGGTTGCATTTTGAAAAGTAAAACTCGTGAGAAAACTATTTCAACTGGGGACAGTGAATGAGGAAGAATACGAGCCCCAAAAATGCAAATTCCTAAGTGCTTGAAGAAGAGTCAAGTCTGGACAAGTCATTTTGGGCAAAGAGGAGTGGATTGGGACACAGTAGGATCTATGTGCGGAGCAGGTTGTGGGTTTAAACTGTGGACTACTACTCAATGTTAGGCTAAAGGAAAAAAGCTTTATTTTAGGAAATGCTCAAAGTAGTGACATCTCTCAACAGAACTTGAATGTGTTTAAAGCAAAAGTGAATGGTTGGTTCGGAAATGACAAAATAGGATGATTATCAAAATAAACTTAAGAGGGAATGAAAAGGAAATGATTTGTAGATTACCTCAAGTACAGAAAGGAAGACTTCTGCCACTACCAATGGAATGGCCATTTGGTGTCAGACAATGATGAGTACTAGAGGTGATTTTACTGACATTAACTTAGTGATAATAGCAACACAACAACTACGACAGCACAGTTCTCTGCTCTTCACATAATTTATTAACTGATTTTATTCTCACACATCCCTTAGAGGAAGATGCTAATTTAATTCCCATTTTAAAGATAAGAAACATTGAGTTACTAATTAGCCTAAGCTCATGTGTCACTTTATATGTAAGTAAACTGAAGCTCAGTGTGGTTAAGTTATATATCCAAGATCACACAACTGGTATGTGACAGAGCCAGTAGTTGAACTAAAAACTTGTGGTTGACTCAAAGTCTAGATTTTTCCCCTATTTCCTGTAGTCATTAAGACAAACAAAAACAAAAACTGTCTGTTACTCTGACAGGTTCCAACCACAATGTCTTTTCTCTTTAGGGATAGTGAACTGTTTCTGTAAAGCCCCACATAGTAAATATTTTAGGTTTCACAGGCCATATGGTTTCTGTAGCAACTACTCCACTTTGCTGTTGTATACACAAGCAGCCATGGACAATACTGAATGAATGGGTGTGACCATAAAACTTTATTTACAAAAAGAGACAGCTTGGACGGATTTTGCCCTCTGGCTGCAGATCCTTAACCCCCCTAGTTGATTAGTAGACAAGGGTTTTCTGAACACACACCACCTCTTTTCCCCCGGCTTTAAAAAAAAAAAACAAGAACACACAAACAATTGGCATTTCTACCCTGTATAATGAGACATCACAAGGAAGGGGAGGGTTATGTTCAAGTGTTAATAGAATTGAACTGACTTCTGCTTTTTCAGAAATGGTCCCATCACGAGAGAGAGAAAGAAAGTAAACATATTAGTTTAAACCAAAAGTAAAGTTGTTTTTATTATTTTCTGTTCTTTTACAGATGCCTTGCATCTGGATAGTCTTACACTGATTCCAAAACCGTCACTGATACCTTTCTCATGTATAGCTAACCAAATCCATGCTTCAGGTGAAAGGCCCAAATATGGGAAAGTAGAGGATGGTGCTTTGGATGTGACTAGAACACACAAGTAAGTTAAAAGAGCAAAATATACCTACCCTCCTCTTCTTGGGAGGCCTGTTTCTATTGCCTAACCTTTTAATCATTTAGGTTTTCATATCCTGAGATCATAACATCTTTATTGTGGAACTTTTCTTGTATAAAATTATCTGACTTTCTGACCATTGACAGTTTTAAAAGAGAAATGGCTCTGTAGTTTTCTTGAAGTACAGTTTCCTTGTTCTTTTGAATTTCATAATATCCACTTGGAAAGATAAGAGACAGTACATTAGGCTACCTAAAATGTTTCTCAGTTTTCAGAAATATGCACTGATAAGTTCACTTAGCTAGGTGTTAATCACACATTTATTCCTTCCCACTCAAGCCTTTGGGAACCCATCCCTGTTCTCTCACACACCCTCCTCTGAAGCTCATCTGCACTCGCTTACTTTTCTCAGTGAAAAGACTGACCTTCCCTAGGAAGACCTCAGGAACGTCAGTGGAGTTTATGGGCACAATCCACTCCAATGAAATTTCTGGGGTGAGGAAGCAAGACTTTGAATAGCAAATTCTTCGTTTTCATCTTTGGCTAGATTCTCTGTAGTTTGTAACCTCTCTCTAATGACAGTTGGAGCTCTCTTTCATTATACCTTATGAAATCCATGAATCCATAGAACTTAATTAGGTATTTGGTAAAACTGGAGCGGTGGGGTAGAGGGAAGGAGAAGAGTAAGGGGGAACTATGGTAGTTTGGTATCTGCTGAAATGTGCAATTTTCCCACCTGTAGTAATAAACTCCTCTATTGCCAGGTTCCCAGGCCCTACAATTGGCTCCTACCCGGGAACAGATCTTTCTAATTGCATGAGGATGAATGATGACCTAAGTATGGAAGTGAGTGTTGGACTTTATTTTAATTTCACTTTTAGGACTACCATATCCTGGTCTTTTTCTATGCTAGTCTTTCCTTTTTCTTTTGTTTTTTTTTGGGTGTTTTTATTTTTATTTTTTATTTTTTTGTAAATACTGATGACTTAAGTTATATATTTTGATCTGTGCAGGTAGATGGCTCCCCTATTCCCTGAGTTGTTCAAGGGTCAATTGTATTAAGGATACCCTTATAGCAAGTATGAGTCTTACACCACAAAACTCAAATGCATATATTAATCTTTGAGGGCAGGAAATTAAAATTCAGTTATTTGGGGTTTTTCTATACCTCTGTAGTAGAAACTCAAGAATATATAATCAAAAAATTTTAATGAAACATGCTAAACTTTTTGTTTGAGAAGCAGGCTAGTTTAGGATTTAAATTCACTAATGACTAATAAAAAGTCTCAGATCCCATTGACTGACTGACTTAAGAATTGAGCTCAAGGCTATGTCTTTGAAGTGCTGGTACTTTTAAAAAATCATACAGTAGAACAATACCCAGAGAATAGCACATTTGCTGCAGTAATGTGCTAATGGTGCTTCTCCACCAAAGAAGAGAAGAACACTAAATGGCTGAGGTCACATAGATGAGCTCCCCAGGTCATGAAAATGTATCTTGAGCTTCTTCCTTGGTCTACAGTCTGAGCTCCAAAAGCCTCTCAATCAAATGGAGCAGACAGTTCTATTTAAGGGTCTGAAAATCTATATTCATTCATATACTAAACAATTCATCAATTTAAATTATTCAATTAAATACATTTCAATATATTCACAGAGTTGTGCAACCAAAACTGTGATCAATTTAAACACATTTGATCACTTCAAAAAGAAACTTTATATCTATTAGCAGTCTATTCCTATTACTCTCCCTCTCCAAAACTCTAATCTTTAGGCAATCACTTATCTACTCCTGTCTCTATA
Source organism: Lasiurus borealis (assembly GCA_004026805.1). Taxonomy (NCBI): domain Eukaryota; kingdom Metazoa; phylum Chordata; class Mammalia; order Chiroptera; family Vespertilionidae; genus Lasiurus; species Lasiurus borealis. The sequence continues at coordinate 17,504 of PVJN01030204.1, read as the reverse complement.
GATTTGCCTATTCTGGATATCCTATATAATAAAAGGGTAATATGCAAATTGACCGAACTATGGAATGACTGGTCACTATGATGTGCACTGACCACCAGGGGGCAGATGCTCAATGCAGGAGTTGACCTCTGGTGGTCAGTGCACTCCCACAGGGGATCGCTGCTCAGCCAGAAGCCAGGCTCATAGCTAATGAGCTCAGTGGCAGTGGTGGGAGCCTCTCTCACCTCTGTGACAGCAGGGAGCAGGCCTAAGCCATCAGTTGGACATCCCCCAAGGACTCCCAGACTGTGAGAGAGCACTGGCTGGGCTGAGGGAGCCCTACACCCCAAGTGTATGAATTTCGTGCACCAGACCTCTAGTCTTATATAAATGAAAGCATACAATGTAACCTGTCGTATCTGGCTTCTTTCACATAGCATAATGTTTCAAGGTTCATCTATCTTATAAGTATTTTATTATTTTTCTTTAACTGAATAATATTTCACTGTATGGATATACCACTTTTATTTACCTATTAACCAGCTGGTGGGTATTTGGGTTGTTTCTACTTCTTGGCTATTGTGAATAATGCTACTGTGAACATTAGTGTATACGTTTTTGTGTAAACATATGCTCTCAGTTCTTAGGGGGTATATATCTAGGAGTGGAATTGCTGCATCATATGGTAACTATATGTTTGACATTTTGAAGAATTACAAAATACATTTGATCACCTCAAAAAGAAACTTTTAACAGTTTCCAAAGTGGCTACATCGTTTTACATTCCCAACAGCAGAGTATGAGGATTCTCATTTTCTCCACATCCTTGTCATCACTTGTCTATCTTTTCTGATTATAGCTATCTTAGTGGGTGTAAAATGGTACCTCATTGTGGTTTTAATATGCATTTCTCTAATGACAAATGCTGTTGATCATTTTTGTATGTACTTGTTGACCATTTGCATGTCTTCATTGGAAATATGTCTACCCAGATCTTTTGCTCATTGTAAAAAAGGGGTTATTGTGGGGTTTTTTTTACTACTGGGTATACAAGTTGTTCTCATTGTTCTTTAAGTGATGTGTCTGACACTTCTGTGTTCCTTAGTTCCCATCCTATTGAGTAGCTAAGAAAAAGAAAGAAAAATGAAATGAATCTATTTTTCTATTAACAGTTGTAAAGTTTTAATAAAAGAAGTTGAACTTGGAAGCATATAGGACATTTTGGAAGCTTACAGGATGTTTGTTTATTAGTAATTTCCTTTTTATCTGGAACTGATTTCACCAAGAAGGAAGAAACAAACATCAGTGTAGACAAGGTACTTCGTAGGAAAGCATTTCCACATGTCATGTTATTAATCCTCTCTGCAACTTTGATCATAGGTATTCTCTACCTATACAGATGACACAGTGATGTTAGAGAGATTAAATAAATTGCCCAAGATTACTCAACTAGTAAGGAAAAAACATCGGATTCAAATTCAAGTTTGTCTAGCTTCACAGGATAAGCTGTTCTCACTGCCCCTCTTAGAACACTGAGTTTGGGCGTTTCAATCATACTAATTACCCATAGTAACTTTGGAAGTAGTTTTTTGGCTAAGAAATGTTCTGGCTTATAGATCTAAAAAGACCTCCCAATCCACTCTCATTAGAATATGTGACTGAGTTGTTTTGTCTATGCTACTGATACCTATTTAAAAATAGGAGCTAACAGAGATCATTTCAAATGCTCTAAGGGGCCAGGGGAGAGGGGTGTATAGTTTCCCTGAAGATTTTCTTGTTGTCTTCTGTGCCATTTCTTCCCTAGTCCCAATGGCTGCACATTGTGGCCATTACCACCAATTCTCACCATTCTGTTTCCAGGTTTCTAGTCCACTGAAGAATCTGCACAGCCTGTTCGCCACACAATTCACTTCCTCATGCCTGTCCCTGCCTCTCACCCCTTCGTGCCTCCCATTTCTTAAACAAATGGAAAGCTCTCCTTAGAAAATGCTTTCCTAAGCATTAATAGTAAGTACAAGGAATTAGAATTGAATATGAAATGAAATAGATAAAAATCATAATCTGTGTTCATCCCAGTGACCCATAAACATAAATCATAGCATTTTCTTTACTCTTTGCCTTCAAACTAAAGAATTTTTGTTAGTTTTGAGAGCCTTCATAACAAACAACTTGACCTGGCATTTGAGCCCCTGTCTTATCTGCTCACAACTTAACTTTCCATCCTTTCCTCATCACTGCCTATATTTGTCCCTACATGCCAGGCAAACCAGATAGTGTGTCTTGTCAGAATATATCACACAAACCCGTTGATGCTGTTTACCGGAAACATTTACACATGATATTCAACTGTCAAGGCAACCAATAGTATCACAAAACCTATCTGTGGGAGCAAGAAATGCCACTGTAAGCATCTCTATTCTTCCTTGAGGTGGACATCATAATGCATTAGAAGTCAAGAGACCAGGTGTTTCCCTGGTTCTTTTTCTATGTAAATATTTCTCCACTATCCCACTCAGGAAATGTATATATATAATTATATATTTTTTTCTTAAATATATTTTATTGATTTTTTTACAGAGAGAAAGGGAGAGGGATAGAGAGTTAAAAACATCCATGAGAGAGAGACATAGATCAGCCGCCTCCTGCACGCCCCCTACTGGGGATGTGCCTGCAACCAGGATACATGCCCTTGACCGAAATCGAACCTGGGACCTTTCAGTCCATAGGCTGATGCTCTATCCCTGAGCCAAACCAGTTTCGGCAAAATATAAGTAATTTTAGACCCCAATAACTTTTTGTTTTCTCCTATTGTCACCTATATTCTGGTTCCATTATAATTCTTTGTTTTCTCCTATTTATTTCTGTAGTAGATTACCAACTTGGTGGAGAGTACCTTTGTTTGGTCACTGATTAATGTGCATCTATCTTCCTACATGAATTTGGTGAACAGTGGTTTTCCCTCTAATGATTATTGAATGCCCATTTACTTATTTTTGTACTTCCTTCTATTGAAGATATTGAGATTGAACACTATTGTTTTCTGACTCGTTTTTTTTTAAACTGGTGTTCCTGAGAACTTGAGGTTTGTTTTATTTTATATTTTTTTGTTAATCCTCTCCCAAGGATATTTTTCCATTGACTTTTAGAGAGAGTGGGAGGGAGGGTGAAAGATAGATAGAAACATTGATGTGAGAAAGGCACATTGATTGGTTGCCTCCTGGATGCACCCTGACTGGGCTGGGAATCGAGCCTGAAGCTGAGGTATGTGTACTTGATTGGATTCTAACCTGAGACCCTTCAGTACATGGGCCAACACTCTATACACTGAGTCTAACTGGCTAGGGCTTGAGGTTTATTTTTTGTTTTTCTCCCATATTCATAGAGGAAGATATACTTTAGCCTCTTATCTGGAAAGCACAGTATGAGATAAAAGTGAACAACCTCCTTCTTACATTGATCTCTCTCTCTTCCTCTCCCTTCCTTTAGAATCAATTAAAAAAACACAGAGCTTTCCTTTGCCCAGCCAGTGTGGCTCAGCAGTTGAGTGTCAACTCAGGAACCAAGAGATCACTGGTTCAATTCCTGGTCAAGGGACATGCACAGGTTGCAGGTTCGATCCCCATTAGAGGGTGTGCAGGAGGCAGCCAATTGGTGATATTTCTCTCTCATTGATGTTCATATTTTTCTATCCTCCTCCTTTCCTCTCTCTCTAAAAATCAATAAAAACACTTTTTTTTTTAAGAAAAAAGTGAACATCAGTATTCATAAGAGGTTCTTTGGTCAGAAAAGAACTCTCACGAGATTAATATCTCAAAAAGAACACCTCATAACGTGGGGCCCAATTTGGGACATTCTTGGGGGGGGGGTGGTAAAAGTACTTTATTGACCCAGAGAAATTTATTTCTTTGGGATATTTTAGTGTAAAGAGAAAAGAAGGTAGTCAATTATTTCCAGTCCTTCTCTTTTAGATATTCTGGCTGAAATATTTATTGAAGTAATGTCTGTGATATCTGGGATTAACTTCAAAACAATGTAGGGGTGGGTCACAATATGGGTGAAACAAGATTGGGCATAGGTCGAATATTATTAAATCTAAATAATTGAACACAGAGATTAATCATTCTACTTTTGTATTTATTTGAATTTTTTCCAAATAAGGACTTAAAATATTTAGCCACTTAGCAAAAGCTTTGGAATCAAGCAGGTCTGGATTGCAGATTGGCTCTGTTGCTTTTTTAGCTGTGTGAACTTGGAAAGGGAGCTTAACCTCTCTTTGTTTGGTTGTATGCCCATGTGAAACAGAGGTATTACTTTGCAGGGTTCTTTTGAGGATTCAAATAGACATGTACACAGATACAAAAATTATGTATATTCATATCTGCAACGACTAAGTTCTGGCTTAATCAGTCCATGGAAACATGCCAAGTAGGTCTTATTTAGGAGAAAGACAAATCTCGATGCAATTTCTCCCCTTGCTGATGGATAGGAAGCCTTTTTTTAACATTTTCAAGAATAGGGGTATATCCCAATATGTCCCAATGTTCTAAAGGCCTCATCCTAGGGAGGGATCCTTCCCCTCCTGAGAGATGGGCACGGAAGGCAGTTGGTATCACCACTGGCATCTCTACAGTTGTTTTGCTCGTGATGCACACTGTCCACAGGCCCTGCCTCCTCTACTGCTCACCTCCTTGAAACTCTGTGTTGGGGCTTTTGGTGATCTCTGCTTGGTCAATAGAGAGATGGTCTCAGCACTTGTACTGTGATTGAGTAGACTCCTTGTGATGCATTTTTAAAATTATCCTCTACTTTTCAAGGCATGTCAATCATCCAGTAGGCTAGTAGATACAGTGCTTGGAGCCCAGCCTCCTACTGAATCAGAAATTGCTGCTCCCTCAGTAGCTAGACCCAGCTCTACATAGTGCCCACTTCCTCAATTCTGCCTCACTCTTGGCAATTTCTTTCTGGGGCCCAGTTGTTTCTCCTTAGAGCCTATCTTCCTTTCCTTCTTTATTGTTCCTACCTTTAAGTCCAAATTGCAGCCAAAGGATTCCTAGAACTTTGCAAAGCTGGACCTGTATGTGTCTGCAAACACTTCGAGAACTAAGAAGTTTCATGAAAATTTCTGAGTGCTAACCTCATTCTCCCCTCTATCTATTCCAATCTCAGATCTGACTACACCAAGACCTCTAACAAATGTCCTGCATGCTTCATAGTAAAGGCTTAGAAATTAGCTGTAAATGTCATCCAGAATCAAAATTAATAAGAGGTGTAGAGTTCAGAGGATATCTTGTCACAGGTCAGAGGATATAAAGATGAATTTCTGTTTTTCCTTTGATTGTTAAAAAAAATCACATACACTAAATAGTGTGTTTTGCTTTCCATTGAGGTATCCATGTTATAACATGTTTTTGTTTAAGAGGCACTATCACTAGGAGGAGGTAATTTGTGAGGCAAAGGGCAGGATCCATTCAAAATTATCTCAGAAGATTTTCTGGCTATTGTCCATCAAGCTGTGCATGGGTGCAGCATTAATAACCTTGGAGAATAAACAATACTGCCAATTGCAAAATAGGGACATGTAGAAGTTGATTGATAACTGTATTATAAAGGAACCTCAAAGTGGTGGGTGTGTCCTGGAGATCAAAGGGCGTGGTGTCCTTTTATTTAGAAATTGGGAAAACAAAACAATCAAAAAACCAACCACCTATGAGGCAATTTAGTTTTGTTTAGGTTACAGCAGTTGTGATCTTTTGACACTCATACATTCTTTCTTTTTTTAGAATATGAAACTAACACTGAATCAAGTCAAGATAGTTATTTTAAGTTAGGATGAAATAAGTCCGTCTAAGTGCCTTTTATTTGATTTTTGTTTTTCTCAAAAAGTCGGATTAATTTATTTGAGTAGCATCAAGTGTTTCAAATAAATGTAAAAATTGGTAACATGAATTCGTGAAAGGGTTTCTGATCAGAAAATCTATAGATAAACAGCATCTAGAAGAGCAAAAATAAAACAATCTGGGGAAGGGAGTTGTCTAGGTTATTCATTGCCCTTACTAATATTTTAAAGATTATTTCTTACTGTTCATATTTTTCTATCTAAATATTGGCATCATATTACTGTGGAGTGTGGTGTGTGTGTGTGTGTGTGAGTGTGTCCTGCATTTGCTAACCCAGTCTCTGGGAGAATCTGTCTCACTTTGTTTCATGAATACCTTGACTACCCCACCCTATATTAGACTCTTACTGTCAAAGGCAAATGGGCTGAACCATGGATTTGCATGCAAATGTTATGCAGGCTGGTATTTGAATGGCTGGGACGGAAGACCGTCCTTCCTGGTGTATGCTCTCAGCATGTTTTGGACTCATTGACTTGAGCCAGTCTTCTATGTAAGTAAGTTTCTCATTTGAACTTGCTTTTTCTTGCTTTTAGTCAATTTCTTTTCCTTGGTTTTAATATATCCATTAGATTACTTTGTTCACAACCTGCCAGGTCTCACAGTTGTTACGTGTGAGTCAGATTCTCCTAGAAGTCCAGGATGCTGGCTGGAATGGGGGTGACTTTTGAAGCTAGAAGAAAAGAGCACAAGTGTAGAAAGTTTTGCTGAGTTATCTCCCACCCCCACTCCACATGCACAGATACCTGAGGGGCCCTGTCTCCAATTTCCATTAATGATAACCTTAAACTTGAAAAAAAAAAGTTTCTTCTAAGAAAGGGAAAAAAATTTGGTAGACCAAATTTATGAAAATCTAAGTTTAAGATATGTTGTATATTGGCTTGTTTCTGATCAGTGAGATTTATACAGATTAATGAATTAAAGCAATATCCAATTGCTTACCTTATAACTGTTCCAAAACAATGCAGTATTGTATGACTACCAAATATATGACATTTGTCCAAAATCTCATAATTATTATTTATTTAATTAATATATATTTTATGTTTATCAAAAGACTTCTCATTGAAATGTTTCACATATGAGGTTTAGGATCTATGCAGAGGTTCTGACAAATGAGACATTTGTAACATGATGGAGACAAACTATATTTTTGCTGTATTCATATCTTGACACTAAATAATTTGACTTTTTTAAAAAATCAAAGTGTGCAAAATGGTGGGGTTCTTTCCATATTGGAAACTAGTTTAATTAAATAGGAAATAACTACATTCTCTTTCATACTTCTTAAATTCAAACGAAAGTATCCATGACCCTGGTAGGTACAAGACATCCCTTTCTGACTAAATTAACTTTTAGTTAGTACAATATAATTATTATTACCTGTAACATTGTTAATTATAGCATAATAATAAGTGTTATTTCAAGCTACACATAACAAATTTTTATATGTTAGGGGGTGTGCAAAGGGCCTGATTTTTATTATTATTAAGGAATCATTCTTTGCTGACTTTTATGAAGTAGATACTCAATGAAACTGAAAGATATTTATTTTTATCTCTATAGCTTTATTTCTTGTATATATTGGAATATAGTTAAATAAGCATATAGTAATTACTAATACAACTTATTAAAATATTTTTAAGGATAGAGCCATTATTATTTAACTACCCAGAGTATAAGGTACAATTTCTCTACAAAATTTAATTCCAATATTACTTCACTCTGTCCTGTTCTGTGCATATTACTTCCCTCTGTGGAATGCTGCCTGTAATTTGTGAAGTGTTTGTTTTATATATTTGTCTTCCTGACTGGCCTACGAGCTCTCCTGGGATAAGAACTGTGTTTTTGTGTGTCACTGTTCCTAATACAAAGTGGGCCTTTAATGATAGTTGTTGAATTAAATTAAACTGATGTCATGAGGGGCTTTAGTCTGACCTATATAATCTGACCAAAGATATTTAAAGCAAAGAAGAAATGAAGTAAAAGGGAGAGGATTCCTCAGTATGAATTAGATATAAATTCTAGCTTTGCAAAGTTTGTGGAGTTTTTTAAATATTTGGGGTGAACATTTAAAAAATTTATATTTAAATAATCTGCCAGTCTAAGACAATAACTGGAAGTCTTTGCCTCTCCAATAGCCTGGGTTAGGGTACATCAGAAACTCTGTGTGTGTGTGTGTGTGTGTGTGTGTGTGTGTGTGTGTGTGTGTGTGTGTGTATGTATTGTTGTTGTTGTTGTTGTTAATCCTCACCCAAGTATATTTTTCCATTGATTTCTTAGAGTGGAAGGGAGGGGGAGAGACAGAGAGAAACAGTGATGTGAGAGAGACACATGAATTGGTTGCCTCCCACATGTGTCCCAACCAGGGCCAGGGACAGTTTGTAAACAAGGTATATGCTCTTGACCAGAATCAAACCCAGGACTCTTCATCTGCAGGCCAACACTTTATCCACTAAGCCAAACCATATAGGGCTCAGAAACAGTTTTTTTTTATGGGGTGGGGACAGGGGGAAAGACACTATATTTATTTTGATCTGGATTTACATGCTGATACCACCATTCTGAATATTCCTGGGAAATTCGTTTAGTCATTGGCTTTACTTTCCTTATCTGAAATAAGTAAAATTTTCTTGTTAAAACCCACCACATCTGGTTGTTGAGAAGTTAAATGAGATGATACATAAAAGGGCTTTTGTAAATTTTAATGTGCTCAACAGATAGATGTAAGCTGCTGTTATTATACGGGGTAACTACATATTCAGCAAACTCTTACTAGACCTTCACTTTTTCTGTGGCTATGGTCAGGTTTATCTTGGATGGATTCTAACTTCTGTGTATGATACCTAGCATCCCACCACTGAAACCTGCTGTTGGTTGTGGCAGTTAGTACATTTTATGTTTGATTATGGAATACTTTAAATGTGTTCATTTTTTACATTGTCTGTGCAGGGGTTTTTTTAGATGGCTTTTTAAAAAGGTATTTTTAAATTAATTTCGGAGAGAGAGGGAAAGCGAGATGGAAACACAAGGGCCAAGCCTGCAACCTGGACATGTAACCCAACCAGGAATTGAACCATGACCTTCTGATTCATAGATCAACACTAAACCACTGAGTCATGCTGGCTAGACCTGTGCAGGTTTTTGATATGTCCAAATAATTTCAGTTTTATTAAATTTTAATTTACTTTCCTAATAGATCAAATAATAATGAAAATAAACTTATTAGAAAATATTATTATTACAGAGAAACCTATGTTCTACTGTATTTTTTGAAATAGATTATGTGAAGTCATCAACTCTAAGGTCCCAAAGTTCCCCCCAAATTAGGAACTCCTGATAGAGACGAAGTTCAAATGAGATTTTCAAACATTTGACAAAGCAGGCAGGGACTTGTTAAGCCCATTTGAGCACCTAATAATAGGTGCTGCCTTAGATGGAATCCTTAAGATCTTTGAGAATTTGATTAAGTTTAAAGTGTCTGATCTGTTGAACTAGAAAATTGAGAACCATTTTAAAATCACCAGGTCAAAAGTTTTAGGTTGAGTAATACCTCCATAAATAGAAATCTTTTATGTCTACATAGAATGTTCTGTTTAAAGAAAACTTGACTTAAGTCCATGAAACAAACTCTATCTGCCCTTTATGTTTAGAATTTGTTTTGCCCAAGAATTTGTCAGCTTTTATTTAAATATTAGATGTGGAAGTATGCTTCAAGTTGGATTTTTTTTTTTTTTGCAAGTACAGCTTTGAGGAAGTAGGCCTATCAATCTGCCCTGTGTAATCCCATCTCCATATCCTCTCCAAAAGAGCTAAGTAAATATGGGTTCATTTAAAATTATAAGAAAATGTTTGCTTAAAACCACCTTTCTGGAATGGAAAATGTCAAATTGTTGGACTTATTTTTACTTTTCCTTTTTTTCCCCTTAAGGAGAATGGTATTGAACGCTTGAATTCTGACAGCCTGCCACAGTCCAGGTTTGCCTTGTCTGTTGTCTGTGTGTGAATTTATATGCACATTCAATTAATTTTTGAGAGATTTCTTTGGACCTGACACGTCAAAATATTTCTTCCGCCCTTTTGGCAGAGATTATACTACACTATCATCTCCTGGACACACGCCATCCACTGAGAGTACTGTAACGTCAAGTGGTGAGTGGACTCGGAAAAGATATCAAGGTTGAGTGTTAGTATTATAACTGCGAGCCTGATGTCCTGTGACCTGCTGATGTGTGTGCAAATGAAAAGAACATAGGCAAATACTTTTGCATAGTATTCGTGCTCTTAGTTTCTTCCTGTTGATAGATTCTGGGTCAGAAACTTTTGAATAGGCTTCTGGTTACCTTACTTGTAAATCACTCTGTGAGAAAAAGAAGGATAGATCAGATTCTGCTATGATAAAAGGCAAAGGTAAACTCTTAAAGGAATCAAGTATGGTTTCCAATCTGAAACACTAAGCAGACCTATAAGCTAGTAGAGTAACTGTGCTCAGTTGCATTATTTTTAAAAAGAATTTGGAGACTTACTGTACAGAAATTAAGTCCAAGAGAGGACTATTGCCTTTACTATGGTAATGTTACCAACCTTTTTTTTCAATTTTGTATATAAAACTAAAATTACACTATATTCAATAAACTTTCTTTATGGCAAAGATTGATTAGCCACAACTGGATCTCCAGAACCCTAATTAGAATCTATTAGATTATGAGATAGACCAATTAGTGATGGTCCACTCAGGAGGCAAAAGAATTAACTAGACATGTTAGATCCTTTCTGCCACTTGACTCTGAAAACAAAGTAGTTATTGTCTACCATTCCCAGTGAGACACCACTTACTGTAAGTAATATGGAGAGGGATTTGCCAATATGTACCAAAATGTTAAATGTGAATATCTTGTGATAAAACAATTTGATTTCAGGGACTTTATTCTTTAGATCTACAAGTATACATATACAATATGACATATATGAATTTATTTTCTGTATTGTCTGTAATAACACAATATTGAAAAGTTAACTATCAGTAGGACAGAATACTAGTTAATATATTTTGACATATCCGTGTAATGAAATACTTATATGGATCCATAAAACATATATAAGGAACTTGTTTTCTTGGGAGGTTAGCAAAGAATTATTGTTTCTTGAAAAAGGAAACCACACACACCAATAATTAGGTATTATATGTAAAAATTTGTAAAAAGAAAGAAAAAAGTTTTTATGTATGTATAAAATATCTTTGGGAGGGTAGACAAAACAATAGGAAGTGGGTTTCTATATGGCATGGATGAGAGGATAAATTTTCACTGTGAAACATTTACATTTTTAAAGGTATGGACCATATGAATCTATTATCTATCTTAAAACTTAAAGAAATATGAAAATAAAATTTCCATAGGGGAAAAATGTGTATCTCTGAAGAAAGTATTTACTAATTTGTGCTTATTTCCATAAAAATTTAAAAATATAACACATTCAACTATTTTTTTTTCTTAGAAAGAAACAAAACCTACCTATAGCTGTTAACTGTTGTGCCTACACTGAGCTAAATTCAGGACAATGGATCCTGTGAAGGGGAAATCATTATTAAATGCAAATAAAGTACACAAAAACAAAGGGAAATTACCAAAAGGAATGACATAATTTAAAAGTCATCTTCTCTTCTTATTTTGATGACATTTTATTTTAGAAGGCTGTCTTTTGTTATCAGCCTTAGGTATGTAATTTTTAAAGACCTGTTTGTCAGGCTGTAAAAAAGCTACTAAGCTACTAATTGCCCATCCTTCCTTCATCCAGTTTCTATAATTATACTAGTAATGTGTTTGTTTTTTTAACAAAGCAGCAGCAGTCTTTAAAAAATATATTAAAATCTGGAGTATTTGCAGGCCATTTATACAGATGTTAATTTCTACTAATTATATGACTAGCTTCCCTGGGAATGTCAGCTTCTCTAGTCTTGATTCTGAATCAATGGACACCTTTAAAGTTATGCAGTATGAATTTATCTAACATGTCAAGGCTTGTGCTACTTACTAATCTGCTCGTATTGCCACCCTCACTATTTCTTCCTCTTTTATTTGATATAGCTCCCCAACTGTTTAGTGTGTTTTCTTTTTCTCATAGACACAAGTCCAGCTGATGAGAATATTGCACTCCAAAGCTCTGTGAATGAGAACAAAGCCATGTTAAATCTGGTAAGGAAATATATATGAGTTAACAATAAAAGTAATAATATATTACAATGGTAGGACTGTTCCTTTAAATTTGCAAAATACTCTTAAAAGCAAAATATCATGGGGTTAGAAGTATGTAATTATACAAATATTTTATAAAGAACTTGAGGCCAAAGCATCCTTGTGACTTGTCCCAGTTCACACAGCAGTCTTTAATTCACTCATTTGTTCTTCAAAGGTCTATTGAAAACAAGCCCAATACCAATCAGTAGAGGACTTTTAAATAAGTGAAGGCACTAATAAGCAAGGTTGAAGAAAACACTGATATCTATCTTAAAGATATGTTCTAATTAGGGGAAGAAGCATACACTGACTCCATAATTAGAGTGCAATTAGTGATATGAAAATGTTTGGGGTGAGAGGCCAAAGTGATGTCATGCTGGAGATATGAACACAGTAACAGAGGAGGGAGGGAGGAAGAAGAGGAGAATTTGTGGGGTGAAATAAGATCAGTTGGAAATAAAGTTTCAGGTCAATTTGAGACAGCAATAGGAGATTTTATATGTGACTATAAAGCCATTTTCTTAAACTTGCCAATGGGACTTTTAGAAGCAGATACACACGTGTGAGTTATCAGCAAAGAACCAAATATGTGGATAAGATTTCCCAAAGATTGAGCAGTCAGGAAGAGGGCTCTGAGGATAATTAACTCTCAATGATTCCATTTTCTAATATGAGAAGGCAATGCAGAGGAGTCTGAGGAGAAGGTGTAGTGATGGGGAGATGTTCGGAGAGCAGAAGCAAGGGAAGAGACATCTTCAAGAAAGAGGGGATAATGGATTGTCTTAGATGCCAATCCATTAAGTCAAGTAAGACAAAGACTGGAGAATATCCATTGGATTTGGCATTAGGGAGTTCACTGGTAACTGAGAGAGCAGTTTTTTGGTGTGTTGGATATAGGAGCAGAGCAATTCATTGTTGACAAATGGGACTCAAAGAAACACTACCATGGACAACTTCTCCCAGAATTGTGGCCATGAAGGTCAGGAGAGAGAGAAAATGCCACAGCGGGAAGAGGTCATGGGGTTGAATGAGGATTCAAAAACTTAAGAATATTTAAATGTTGACAAGAATGATCCAGTGCTTTACCTGTAGTGTTGCAATTGTTATAGTTTATCAGTCTTGGTTTCAACTGCCTTAAAATTACATGATATGGTGATCAATGACTCTATCAAGGAAATTTGACTTATTTTTATGGAAAAAATTTCTAAGAATGTTGAGTAATTATTATCATAAAATGATTGTATACCTACAGATTTCCCATTAGATTGCCCAGGCAGTACAATATAACCCTCTTATTATGGAGATTCTTGTTGTATAGATACATTTGTAAGACATTTTATCAGTGACCTTCAAGTAAATTTATATGGAGTAAAAGCCAAACAGCACTATCTTGGCCGTCATTTTTGCCACAGTTTCTCCAATATCCCATTGCATGTGATAGTCCTAGAACACCCCCCAACCCCTGCTTTCCCTCTTCATCCCTCCTATCCTACCTCTCCATCGGGCTTCAGCATGTTCCATGTCAGCAGACTTTCCATGCTACTCCGGCCACGGTGTCTCTCTTCTTCCTCTGCCATGCACCTGCTTATCTAGATCCCATTTATTCATCCCAGTTTGCTTTGTGGTAACTCGTATCCTGTTTGCAGCTCTTCATATATTTCTGTTCTTCGTGCTGCAACTAGATTGGAAACCCCCCTGGAGCCATTCCTGTTTCTTCTTTAACCTAGGGGCAGTTTAGTGTGTGTGTGTGTGTGTGTGTGTGTGTGTGTGTGTGTGTGTGTGTGTGTGTGTTTTAGTGTTTTGACCAGATAGGGTTAGGGGAGGACAGGAAGTTGGTTATAAAGGCTACCCACTTTATGTACAACAATAAAATCTCTTTATGATTTTAGGAAGCCAAAGAAGAAACAAAAACAATAGAGGAGTCTAGAAAAGAATGTGTCGCAGGAGGTAAGGAATGTTCTCTCTGAAGCCCCACGTGAACTTGTTTTCCTTTGTCTGGCAAGTTTATGGGTGAAATCTTCTTGAGTACAGAGGGGGCGTCTACAAATTGTGCATCACTAGGTAAAATTAGCCAATAGAACTGATTCTTGATTCCATTTGTATTGTTTTCAAAAAATGTTGCCACTGATTGTTAGACCCCAGAAGACTACTGTCCTGTTGGGGACTAAGAACCATGCCAATGTTGGGAGTAAATTCTAAAAGCACACAACCGGTATTTAAAGAACAAACGCTCTTAGCTTCCCTCCCCATTTCACCTTTAATAGGAGGGAGTATTAGTGGGCAGAATTCAGGCTTGGGGTCACGCAGACTCTATACTGGGTCAGTCTCTGACTAGCTTTGACTTTGGGAAGTTATTTGAGTATTAATTTCCTCACCTGAAAAATGGAAAAGATGAGTAAAAAGATATTACCCTTTATTGAGAGCATTCTATATGCTAAATTCTTTATGTACATAATTTTATTCAGGTCTCCCAAATATCTATGTGTGGTAGGTAAACTGTGATTCAGTTTCCTGGTCTGTGAACTATAGATAATAAGAGTATCTATCACAGAAGTTTTACTGTGAGGATTGAATACATTATGTTTGAAGCACTTAGAAAAGTGTTTGGCACAGAAATCTCCATAAAAGTTAGCTATTATAGAACAATAATATCATCCTTATTTCGTAAATGTTCTGAGGAAGTTGTTACTTTTCCTTCTTTCGAAGTTGTCGTTAACAGGGTCACTAGTACATATAAAGAGCTTTGCGTGGGACTGGCATGTAGTAAACCTGTGATTGAATGGTTGAGACCATGTGTATTATTGATGTTATTGTTATCAGTATTGTTATTATTATTATTACACTATTATTCTTACTGCTGCTATTCTAACTTTGCTACAAGAGAGAACCAGGGCACCAGAGGAAGGTAATGCATGTGTTTAGCCACAGGATCAAGTCAAACAAACATTCAAATGCAGAGAGAAAAGCTGAGCTGTCTCTGGATTCAAAGACTATTCATTCACATGCTGAATGAATAGCATAACATAACATTAAGCTATGTTTCAGCAAAGCCATTATTAGCTAGCTATCATCTCAGACATATTTCTTTTTTTTTAATATATTTTATTAAATTTTTACAGAGAGGAAGGGAGAGGGACAGAAAGTCAGAAACATCAATGAGAGAGAGACATAGATCAGCCGCCTCCTGCACGCCCCCCACTGGAGTTGTACCCGCAAGCAAGGTACATGCCCCCGACCGGAATCGAACCCGGGACCTTTCAGTATGCAGGCTGATTGACGCTCTATCCACTGAGCCAAACCGTTCTCGGCTCAGACATATTTCAATGAAACCACCTTTGTTTAGTGAAGAGAGGACATAACATTTTTTTGAATGTGCCTCTAGCTGTTGCTGTTAATAAGCCTTTTTAACCAAATAATATCTTACTGTCTTTTAATAGACGCTGCTGTAACCACTGTGAAATTGGTTAACTTTAAACAAGGTGACAAGTAAGTTCTTCACATAGCATGCTAACGTTTTTTGCTTTTCTGTTGAATTGTGTTTGAATTTTTTTTGTCTTATCCTACAGCATTTCTGCCAATGAGAAGGAAGTAGAGGTGAGTTTAAAGTAAATATTTTTTATCTCAACTTTTAAAAAGCGTTTCAGACTCACTTGCGTATAGTCGCTTCATGCTTTTGCACAGATGTCATACACTTGGTAATGACCAAGTGCAGGTGAAGTCTTGCGTGTCAACACTATGTTGCTGAGAAGAGAAAGAAATGCCTCAATATAATTCAGTATTAAACTGAGATATTTGACTACATCCAATTTTCTCCCTTTACCCTCATGTTAATTTGACAACAGGCCGAATTTCTCAGATTATCTTTGGGATTTAAGTGTGACTGGTTCACCTTAGAGAAAAGACTGAAGCTTGAAGAAAGAACCCGTGACTTGGCAGAAGAAAATTTGAAGAAAGAAATCACTAACTGTGTGAAGCTGTTGGAGGTAAGAATCACATCTGGGGACTGCGCCATGTTTTCAAAATTACATAAGAGTTTGCTTATTTGACTGAAGCTAACACCGAGTACCAAGCACTCCCAATGTGAATTAACAGGAGGTAAGAATTCAGAATCAGGGTAAAATAAAATAAAAATTCAATAATAGGAGAGAATAATAAACAAACAATAAGTGCCTTTTAAATTGGTCCTATGAGTTCTCTGTCTTCTCACTGGGTTTTCAAATAGATTTCAGGCAGAAAAGTTATCAGACAGAAAACTGAGAAATAGGAGATAATATTGATTTCAATATTCAAAGAAAAGAATCAAAAGTCTATTTATATTTAATTAACTGAAAAAAAAACAGAGAATGGGTCTTGTGAGATGGTGGGCAAGCCCTCTGTAAGGTTACAGAGCAGTGTAACAGCTACTATTCTTCCATTTTGGGAAGTTACCATAAATATAAAGATGGGTTGGGAAATTAAGAGGGTTCATTGTGGGAAAGAAAAATAAAAGTTTAGAAACTATATTCTATATTGTTTATTGTGGTAAAAGACACATAACAACATTTACCAAGTTAACCATTTTAAGTGTATAGTTCAGAAGTGTTACATACATTTACATTGTTGTGAACAGATGTTCAGCTCTTCCTTCCCCTCTTCTTAGCCCTAGTAACAACTGTTCTATGAATTTGACTAATTTAGTTACCTCATATAGGTGGAATCATACAGTGTTTGTCTTTTTGTAACTGACTTATTTCACTTTGGATAAATATCATCAGTTAATTCATGTTGTGGCATATGACAGGGTTTTCTTCCTTCTTAAATCTGAGTAAAATATTCCATTTGTGTATATGCCACATTTCTTTTTTTCATTCATTGGTGGACATTTGAGTTGCCTCTACCTATTGGCTATTGTGGACATTGCTGCTATGACAAGGGTGTGCAAATATCTTGTTGAGAACACTGCTTTCAGTTATTTTAGAAATATTCCCAGGGAGGAGCCAAGATGGCGGCATAGGTAAACACCTACACTGCTGCCTCGCACAACAATTTCAAAACTACAACTAAAAGACAGAACAGACATCATCCAGAACCACAGGAAAGCTGGCTGAGTGGAAGTTCTACAGCTAGAGGGAAAGAGAGGGGCACACAGACACCCAGAGGAACTGCAAAAAGCTGAGGTACGGAGACGAGCGCGCTGAGAGAGCGGGTGCCCGAGTTCCTGGCTGGCTTTCTCTGACGGGAGGGAAACGGAGACTCCCAACGGCATTGAACCCCTTATCCTACGACACTAAACCCCAGATCCAGCCGAAACTCATACGGGGGGAGTTTGGACTGTGAAAAGTGAGAAGTGCACGGAAATTTAGGGGAGTCGCAAAAGATAGGAGGGTCTGGTCCCGGTCACGCACGCGCACACACA
>PVJN01030203.1:0-25806 GCA_004026805.1 Lasiurus borealis | reverse complement strand
CTGACTCCTTAAAACCTATCTGCTGATATCCTATTGTTGACTGAAAGCCTTACTGATTACATAAATAGTTGATCAAACACATTGCATATGTTATATGTATCATATACTATATTCTTACAATAAAGTAAGTTAGAGAAAATAAAATGTTATTAGGAAAATCATAAGGAAGAGAAAGTTCATTTATAGTATTGACTGAAAAGGATTAGTGTACAAAGTGGACACAAGCAGTTCAAACTTGTGTTATTCTCAACAGTCAGCTATGACTATTACTTCTTTATCTATTAACTCATCAGTGGAGCCTTAGATTGTTTCTCTATCTTAGTTATTATAAACTAGAGGCCCGATACATGAAGATTCATGCAAGAATGGGCCCGCCTTCCCCTGGCTGCTAGTACTGCCTTCGCTCCAGCTTGGAGCCACCTTTCTGCCTTCCCATGCTGCCAGAGGCCCTGAGTGGCCGGGGGTTCATTCCTGCATATGCAAATTAACCACCATCTTTGTTGAGTTAATTTGCATACTCCTCATTGGCTGGTGGGTGCTGCAAAGGTATGGTCAGTTTGTATCTTTCTCTTTTATTAGTGTAGATAGTGCTGCAAGGAACATAGGGGTTCCTACATCTTTTTGAATTAGTGTAATTTTTCCCCAGAAGCAGAATACTTGGGATTGTATGGTAGTTCTTTTCTTATTCTTTTATGGAATCTTCATATTGTTTTCCATAGTGGCTGTACTAATTTACATAACCCAACAGTGTATGAGGGTTTCCTTTTTTTCACTTCTTCTCCAACACTTTTTATTTCTTGTCTTTAATGATAGCTATTCTTACATGAGTGAGAGGATATCTAATTGAGGTTTTGATTTGCATTTCCCCAGTATTAGTGATGTTGAACATCTTTTCATGTGTGTGTGAACCATCAGTATATAATATACATCAGTACATTCAGATTTTGTACCCATTTTTTAATTGGATTGTTTTGTTGTTGAGTTGTATGAATTCTTTGTATAGTTTGTATATTAACCCCTTTTCAGATATACAATTTTCAAATATATTTTCCCATTCACTAGGTTATCTATCATTTTGTTGACACTTTCCTTTGCTTGTTATTTTTATGTAGTCCCATTTGTTTATTTTTGCTTAGGATTCCCTTGCTGTTGAAGTCAAATCTACAAATAACACACTAAGATAGCTTATCACCCATGTTTTCTTCTATGAAATACATAGAAAAGTTTTAATATATTTTTATTATTTATGATATAAGATAGTGGTTTAATTTTATTTTTTTAGCATGTGGCTATTCAGTTTTCCCAATACTATTCTTTGAAAATATTTTCCTTTCTTCATCGTATGTTATTGGATCTTTTGCTATAAATCAGTTGTCTATGTTTGTGTGGGTATGTTATTGTATTATTTATTTGTGTTACAACTTTAAGCCTCCTTTTGCCCACTTCATATGTTCATCAGAAATATTGTCTTGTAATTTTTGTGTTTTGTCTTTTTCTGGTTTTGGTATCAGTGTAATGTTGTTAACCACATAAAAAGAATAAGGAAGCATTCCCTTCTCTTCAATTTTTTGAAAGAGTTGAGAAGGATTGGTTTAAATCTTCTTTGATTGTTTAGTGGAATTCACCAATGAATTTGGTTCTGGACTTTTGTTTTCTGGGAGGCTTTTTATTACTGTTTTAAACTACTTACTAGTGATTATTCTATTTATATTTTCTTCATGTTTCAGTCTAGGAAGGCTGTATGATTCTAAGAAGTTATCTATGTTCTCTAAGTTTTCTCATTTGAAGGCTTATAGCAGTTTATAGAAGTCAACTGTGATCCTTTATATTTCTGTAGTATTTGTTGTAACTACTCTTATTTATGATTTTTATTTATTTGAGATTTCTCTCTTTTTTTTTTTAGTGAGTCTAGCTGAAGGTTGTCAATATTGTTTATCTTTTCAAATCACAAGTTCTTAATTTTATTGATTTTTTCTATCATATTTTAGTCTCCATTTTATTTATTTTCTTTGATTTCTTTCTTGAGTCAATTGTTTTTCAGTAGCATATTGTTAATCTCCATCTACTTGTGACTTTTCCAGTTCTCTTTTTGTAGTTAATTTGTATTTTCAGACCATTGTTATTAGAAACGATACTTGATATGATTTCGGTCTTCTTAAATTTATTGAAACTTGTTTTATTTTAGCATATGGCCTTTCCTTGAGAGTGTTCTGTGTGCATTTGAGAAAATTGTTTATTCTGATGCTTTTTTAATAGAATATTCTGTATATATTTATTAAGTTCATTTGGTTTAATTTGTCATTTAAGGTTGAGGTTTCCTTTTATACTTAGTCTGAATGATATAAATGCTATTAAAGTCTCATCTTATTATTGTGTTGCTATCAGTTCCTCCCTGGAAGTCTTTTAATATTTGCTTTATATATATGTTGGGTGCATTGTATTAATAAATAGGTCTTCCTGATGGATTGTCACCTTTATCATGATATTATATCCATATTGGTCTTTTGTTATCTTTTTTGGCTTGAAGTCTATTTTGTCTTTGATAAGGATGTTTTTACTCACTTTCTTTTGGCTAACATATGTTTGGAGGATCACCTTTTATCCATTCACTTTAAGCCTGCTTGTCTTTAAAGCTGAAATTTGTCTCTTAAAGGCAGCATATAGTTGGGTATTGTTCTATAAAGTGTCCAAGCACTTATGCCATTGTATTATGAGTTCTAACCATTTACATATAGAGTAATTATTGACACAGGAAGGTTTACTACTGCCATTTTACCTTTTAGTTTTCTGATTATTCTGTATCTCTATTGTTTCATCTTCCTTTATTTTTGTCTGCCTTTTTAGTTTGGTGGTTTTATATGATTTTTCCCCCTCAGATTTTTCTTTATGTTTTATGTTTCTGTTCTAGATTGCTTGTTTTTTTTAAATATATTTTATTGATTTTTTACAGAGAGGGATAGAAAGTCAGAAAGATAGATGAGAGAGAGACATTGATCAGCTGCCTCCTGCACGCCTCCCACTGGAGCTGTGCCCGCAAGCAAGGTACATGCCCCCAACCGGAATCGAACCTGGGACCTTTCAGTCCGCAGGCCGACACTCTATCCATTGAGCCAAACCGGTCTCGGCTTTTTTTGTTTGTTTTTTTTTAAGTATGGTTACCATGAGGTTTGTATAAAACATCTCAGGAAGTGATAGATTCTCAGAAAACTCTCCTTTCCGTATGTATCCTCAACAGTTTATTTGAGATCAAGATATACCCTTTTTATCATTTTTCTTTTAATAATATATGGCTAGTCCTTATTTGAGCTTTTATTTTAGACAAAAGATTATATAATAGAACAAATTCTGGTGGAAGGGTCCTGGTCAGGGCATGTGTGGGAGGCAACCAATCAATATGTTTCTTTCTTCAGATCTCTCCTTCCTTTTACTCTCTCTAAAATATCAATGGAGGAAATAAATATCCTTGGGTGAGGATTAATAATAACAACTAAAAAAGGAAACAAGATAAAATATCTGTTGAAAGCACCAAATAAATACTCTAGACTTTACATATATATATTTAAGATCCATATACTCTTTTCTCCAAAAAATTGATTTCTGTGTGTCAAATTAATTTGGGGGTTTGGAAATTTTTCACAAAAAAATAAGACATCTCAAAGTTTATAAAGTAATATTTAGAAGAAAAAAATGTGTTTTTTTTTAATCAAATTCATAATCCCCTTATCTCTTTCCAAATTACTTAACTGTTACAGCTCATCTCTATTTCCTTGGTATAAGATGGGTTTCTCTTTGCATCAGAGAAGGACACTTTTCCAGAACAAAAATTTTTCTCTCTTCTCTCCAGCTTTTTTAATTAGAGAATCAACTTGAGATTTTCAACATTAGACACCTTAACAGCCCTATAGATCATGATTCAAACTGGCCTTACATTCCAGTCTGTGAAGTAATGTTTTCTTGAAGTTTTCAGAGATCTTTGAAGGAAGAAACCTTATGTTGTGTTAGTTCCTGTCTTTATATGTCTTTTTTCCTTAACATTCTTTCCTTTGACATCATCTTACCCTTAAAAAGTTCTCTAAAAGACTGAAATGAAAACTTTTTCCCCCTGCATTTTTCCTTCAGGCTTTCACTTTTAATAGACAAAAATATAAAGAATGAAGAACAAAAATGCTTAACTTCAAATAAATTACATTTTACCCTTCTATATGCAGTGGGATCACAGATAATCATAGCATACCTTTTTCTGTTTATTAGCAATCAAAAAGTTTTTCATTGTTTTGTTTAAATCCTCACAGAAGGAAATTTTTTCCATTGATTTCTTTTTTTTAGGGAGAGAGAGTAGAAGGAAGGGAGAAAGAAAGAGAAACATCAGTGTGACAGAGATACATTGAGTGGTTGCCTTCCCCTGCATGCTCCCTGACCAGGGCCAGGGATTGAATGTGTAACCCAGGTACATGCCCTTGACTGGTATTCAAACAAGAGACCCTTCGGTCTGTGGGCTGACATCCTAACCTTTGAGAAACACCGGCCAGAGCACAATTAACAAGTTTTTAATCAGTTACACTTCTTGTGAATATTTGAATTACACTTAGAATTAGAATTAAGATTATACTAGAATTAAAATTAGAATTATATTGAAAAATGTTTTACTTTTAAATGCCACTTACCAGTTTTTTTCTATCAAATAAATAGGAATGTCACCAATCTTTACAAATACACACTATTCATTGGGTCTACATAGCTTAGAGAGGTCAAAGTAGCTACCTATATATGAATTAATTAATTGAATTATAATTTACACTCAAATTGCATCCTAAGTTTTTTTAGTAAGTTGAATACATCGTTCTTGTACTGTTAGCTAAATAATATAATAATAACCAAAAATTAGTATCTAATCAAAACATAAGTCAAGAACTTTTTAAATGATAAACCAAAAATAATTCAAATTAATAATGGATCAATTTCAGTGATAAAAGTTCCTATTCTAAGTGATAGATTTTAAAAATCCCTCTGAAAACCTTATCTTATATCCCAGGGGAAAAATTACATTGAATACATAAATTTAGTATGAAATTAAAAAGCTAGTATTTTACAGCTTTGACTCTCATAAGTTTTCCTTATCACTTAGTGGAATATGAATAATTCTAATGAATTTAGGATTCACTAATATAATTGGTATAATACAGAAGAAAAGTTTTAACAGAAATCTATAAAAATTTTAAAATATATATTTAATTTGTTCGAGAATCACATAGGTACCTGCAAGTTTACCTATATTTGGTTTCAAACTCCCTTGAATATTATAACATCTAGATAAGAAAGGAATTGCAAACTGTAACATATGGGTCAAATATGGCTTGCTGCTTATTTTTTATAAATAAAATTTGATTGAAATAGCCACATTCATTCATTTATGCATTGTTCTTTCTGTTTTCATGCTATGATAGCAGAGTGAGTAGTTGAGAAAGACCATTGGGCCCACAGCCCTTTAAAATATTTCTTTAGTATGCCTCATTACAAGTAGAAAGTAGAAATTCCTTAGATGCTATTCTATAATAGATTCCTCTCTTGATACTAATTGCCAGATAAGGCATTACAATATATTAAATCTAGTCATTAGTGCCATAAACTTTATTTTAGACTGAAGGAGATTGTAGGGTAAAAACACATGATATGGGTTAAGACCACATCCCTTGACACTTCCCTAGGGAGGAAGCATTTGTGGTTAATAATGACCTATGGCCCTTGGATTAGAATGAAGTGTTCCAACCCATCCCACAAGTTTAGACTGTTATACATGAGCTTCCTATGAGGGAGGAAGTGTGAATAACATTCAGCAAGCAACAGCTACTCACAGCCAAGCAGTGATTCCTAAAAAATAAAATCTCGTCCAAATGTAATAAAAGATTATTTTTTTTCCTCTTAAGAACCTGAATGATGGCCTGTATTTTCTAAATCACCTCCAGGAAAATAATCTTCATTTTAGAGGATCCTTTTAATTTAGATCTTTACTTGAAAGGTATTATAGTCAAAGCATTATCAGAATTTCTTAACTGTAAAAAGACTTACTTAACCCAATTTTGCCACAATATTCTTAAGTGTTTACATTTTAGACACTCAAGGCAATATTAAAAGGCAATATTTGGCCAAAATGAACTCTAGTTTCTGATCAGTTCTACAGTTACTTGAACTTTAAAAAAATAACATGTCAGAATTATTTTGTCTTTAAAATATATCTAAATACAGAAGTCATTATAATAAACAAGTGTTTTACATAGAAAATTAAGAAGATTGAATCATAATACCAAAATTTTCTGTTGAAAACCTTTCTTTTTGCCAAGTTTGAAGTTATGTTGACTTACAGAAGTATTTTAAAATTAATTTTATTATATTTTAGCATAGAGTTATTAAACAGTATGACCCCAGTCTGACACTTAACTTTAGTGGGTCTTTATTAGGTAGAAAGAAGAAATAATTGTCATATGTAAGAGATATGCAATAATTAAACAATAATAATTCTGGCTTTGTACTAATATCTATAAAAGTTTCTTATAAAACATTTATAAATATAACTTTATGTACTTTAAATAATTGGGCTGTAGAAATGATGTCTGTAGGACAGTAGGCTTACTGCATAATTGGTTAATATTCTTTTAAACTATCCTGAATATTTATGAATATATGTTGCTTCCCATGTTTTACTTACTTTTCAAGTATATAAACAGTTAAGAAATTAGTTATCATTTGTGCTTTTAAAATGAAACTCTTGAAATGACTATTTTATTTTGTTCTATTATCTAAATATCTTTCAATAGAAAGGAGATGGTATTATTACTAAAAGACACTTGGTAGTTTTTAGATTTGAAATCTTTGATTTATTATATCGTTGTTTTTCATCATATATATCTCCTCATCAATCAGATCTTTCCTTTGAAAAAAATAACAATTTGGTTTGTAACTTATAGTGTCTTGAAAACAGCATGAAAAAAATCATTTTCTAAGAGATGCAGTATTTTTCTCCTCATGTGAAAACAGAAAATTTTATTGACATCTGTTCAGTGCTGATTCATATATACCAACATGACCTCTCTGTGCCCCTGTCTTGCTCACTCTTTAAAGGAAAGCCAATTATTTAATATATGTGAACTCTAGCCTGTAACAGAGGAAGAAGATACATCATTTATTATCACCACACTGTTTTTAAATGAAATCCACTAGATTATGGGTGAGTCATATGTCTGACTTAGTCTTTCACTAAATTGTCAGACTTTGACTAAATTGTTAAACTGTATTTATTTATTTTTAACAAAGAATATTGTGGGAACCTCTTCCCACGTCCCACGTGGTTCAGGGTTCCTGGTTTAGAGTTCAGGTTCTGAAGGAGGCCGCACACAAACGGAAAAGAGAGACTAGAGAATATTAATTTGGCGATATTGGGGGGCCAGGCGGGAGCCTTCCTCTAGTGCAGTGGTTCTCAACCTTCCTAAAGCCTCGACCCTTGTATACAGTTCCTCATGTGGTGGTGACCCCCAACCATGAAATTTTGCTACTGTTATGCATCGTGATGTAAATATCTGCATTTTCCGATGGTCTTAGGCGACACCTGTGAAAGGGTCGTTCGACCCCCAAAGGGGTCTCGACCCACAGGTTGAGAACCGCTGCTCTAGTGGAAAGAGCTACCACCCTTTGGCCTTGCCATTCCTTTTATTCAGGTTTTTGGGATACACCCTTTGCCCTGAAGCAGGCAATTCCAATAACAAGTAGATTATCTTTATCAGTAAGGTTTTACATAATTATTTGATGAGGAAAGTTCATTGTCTCAATTAGATAGGGAGTGGCTAGTGGCTGGCTTTGACCTTTCAGAGCTTCAAAGTTTGATCAGCTTTCCAGGTTCCTCCTCCACTTTCTGTTAATGAGATAATTATTGGTTTCTGGCAGAATATTGTTTAAAAATGGGTTATCGAGACCAATTTTGCCAGCACTTCTTTTCCTTCTCTGGAATTGATGTACAAGTGTACATCTCTTCTTGTTCTTTCTCTTTTTAAAGATATTTAACCTCCTATATTAATTTCCTAGCAATTTTTTATTCATTGCTGTCATCATTGACTGATTCAATTGAGATTTCATGTTTGAGATTCCATGATCCTCTGTTTTACTAATATACATAAGGTTTCAATATTCACATAGGTTTTCCCAAGAACTAATTTTTATCATTGCATTCTTTTATCAGAGAATTTCAGATTAACCTCATATTAAAATCCTATAAATATTTGACAAATTGTTGGTCTTTGAAAACTATAGATTTTGTTTTTAAATTCAGATTGAATTTCTAATTTTAAGTAACAAGCTGACTCATACTGGTTAAGCAGAAAGGGCAATTATTTATTTAGAGTTATTTATATTTATTAAGATTTATTTATATGGTTAAGCAGAAAGGGGAGTTATTTATTAAAAGTTATTCATATGAGGCTTTGAAACTCAGCTTTCAGAAGCAAAACCCAAATCATGACATAGAATAAACCTGATGAAGAAACCTCATTGCTATTACTTCCCCACCAACCACTAAAGAAAACTGTAGTTGCATCCACTTCCCCACTCCTGTCACCTGTTTGTCACTAACTCCATCTCACAACTTCTGCTTCTCCCAAAGGCCAGAATCACTATCCCCACCCTCACCAGCAAAGACGGTTCCACCTGAGTTTCACTCTTCAAATTTGGGAAAACCATGATTGGGAGAACTTTTATCACATGCCTACCTACTAAGCACAAAAAAATTTAAGAAAACCCTTGCATTCCGTCTTGCAATGAGTAATCCCCCTAATGTGTTAAAAGTTTTCAAAAACTGCTAAAAGAAGAAAGTATGACAAATGTATACAACCATGCATGGCTATTCAACATCCATATACACTTTTTGCTAATACTTAAAGACTTAAGTACACCCTTCTTTCATTCTTAAACATAATAATAGTGGCATCAACAAAAATAGTAATAAAACACTTTAACTATATTTTATAAAACAAAATATGCTTACAGAGTGAATGGCCTGAAGACTCTTGTGGCATCCAACTATAGGCAAGTATTGCTGAGTGTGTACATGATCTGATCATGCAACATCTGCTGTCAGAACCTTCTTGTGTCTCACTTCACATGTGTCACAATCACTTACAATAGCTTGCAATCAAGCATGCCTGATTTAAAAATTACGTGAGTCTAGTCAGCATGGCTCAGTGGTGGAGTGTTGACCTTTGAACCAGAAGGTCATAGTTCAATTCCTGGCACATGCCTAGTTTGTGGGCTTAGTCCCCAATGTGGGGTGTGCAGGAGAGAGCCTATCAATAATTTTCTATCACCATTGGTTGTTTCTATCTCTCTTTCCCTCTCCCTGCCTTTCTGAGATCAATAAAAATATATTTAAAAGTTGGGTGAATTAGCCCTAACTGCTTTGGCTCAGTGGATAGAGCGTCAGCCTGCAGACTGAAAGACAAATATCTTGGTTGTGGGCACATTCCCAATAAGGGATGTGTAGGAGGCAGCTGATCAATGTTTCTAACTCTCTATCCCTCTCCCTTCCTCTTGGTAAAAAATCAATAAAATACATTAAAAAAAAAAAAAAAGTCAGGTGAACCAGCTAAACCAAGTTCATTTTAGACAAATCAGGTCACATTTGTTTTATAGTCAAATACACAAACTCTACTAGCACTTAGTAATAGATGCTGCTTGTCAAAGAGACCAGAATTTCTTGTCAGATTTCTTTGTTACCAAACCTTAGAGATCTTTGCTGCAATTCCTCTATCACAACTACCACAGACACCACCGCCAGCATGTCAGACTCCTTTAAATAAAGGAGACATGCAGTCTGTCAGTTGTGAGTTTGACATGCTTTGTCATCCTGATAAGCTATCAATAGTTCTAACATCCATTGGTCATGAAGACCATGTAGATGACCTGTAGCCTGGACTAACTAGGAAGCCTCTTCTTTTTGCTCTGGGTTTCACTCACAGTTAGACACTTAAGGAGCACTTTAGAAGTAAGTCAAAACAGGATTGCTAAGATGATACATATTGGAGAAACCAGGATGGCGGCATAGGTGAACACCTAAAATGCTAACTTGCACAACAGTTTCAAAGTTACAACTAAAAGACAGAACAGATACCATCCAGAACCACAGGAAAGCCGGCTGAGTAAAAATTCTACAACTAGAAGTAAAGAAAGGGGCTCACAAAGACTCAGAGGAGCTGTAAAAAGCTAAGGTACAGAAACTCGCATGGAGAGGACAGGTGGCGGAGGGTCTGGCTGGCTTCCTCTAGCGGGAAAAGAAAGAAAATTCCGACTGCACTGAACTCTACTTCTGACTGTACTGAACCCTAGTTCTGTGTAAGGCTCATATGGGGGGAGTCTGGACTGTCGTGAAAAGGGAGGAGTGCACAGAAACTTAGGGGAGCTGCAAAAGGTAGAGGTCTGGAGGTGCGCGCAAAGAGGACTGACTGCTGATTTTGCCCAGGGCTTTCTCTAGCAGGAGGAAAACAGAACCTCCCAACTGCACTGAACCCCAGTTTTGGGCGAGACCCTGGGGCCCCAGACTCATATGGGTCCCCGGAATGCATGGATACTCAGGGGATCTAGAAAGGCAGAGGTTTGGAGACTCATGTGCACACACACGAATGGCAGAGGTCTGGAGACACATGCACATGCACATAGAGAGGGCTGTGGTAATTACCCAGTGGCATTGAGTCCCTGGAGCTGCCATGTAGGGCAGGGCTAATGGGAAGCCAAGGCTGTTTGTTCAGCCCTGAGACTTCACAACATCCAAGCTCAGCACAGTGGCTGTTACAATCTTGTAAGTCTTAAGGCTGAGCCCAGCACAAAAGTTCTCTGGGCGCAGACACGGCTGATCCTCACAACCAATTGGCTTGGAGTTCAATTTCCTCAGTGATACCAACAACAATCAAGAATTAACTACAACAAGACTATACACACAGTCCACAAAGTGGTGCACCAAGAGTGTTCACCTCAGGTAACTGGGGAGGAAGAACTACTGGGCCATATAGGACTCCTAGCACACAAAGCTACTCTGCCACCTCAGGGAAGCAGCGAAAATGCAAAGGAACAGATCACAAATGAAAGAAATGGAGGAAAACAAACGACTGGATATAGAGTTCAAAACCACAGTTATAAATTTTTTTAAGAATTTCCTAGAAAAGATGGATAAATTTAGCGAGAACCAAGAGGAGATGAAAAAGGACCAACTAGAAATTAAACATACACTGACTGAAATAAAATATATATATATATATATATATTATACAAAGACCTAACAGCAGACTAGAGGAACACAAGAATCAAGTCAAAGATTTGAAATATAAAGAAGCAGAAAACACTCAACTGAAAAAGCAAAAAGAAAAAAAGAATCCAAAAATGTGAAGATAATGTAAGGAGTCTCAGACAACTTCAAGTGTACCAACATCAGAATTGTGGGGGTGCCAGAAGAAGAGAGAGAGAGCAAGATACTGAAAACCTATTTGAAGAAATAATGACTGAAAATTTCCCCCACATGGTGAAAGAAATAGACTTACAAGTCCAGGAAGCACACAGAACCCCAAACAAAAGGAATCCAAAGAGGACCACACCAAGAGCAAAAGACCAAGAGAGAATATTAAAAGCAGCAGGAGAAAAACAGTTAATTACCTACAAGGGAGCACCCATACGATTGTCAGCTGATTTCTCAACAGAAACTATGCAGACCAGAAGGGAGTGGCAAGAAATATTTAAAGTGATGAATAGCAAAAGCCTATAATCAATATTACTCTACCCAGCAAAGCTATCATGTAGAAATGAAGGTCAGATAAAGAGCTTCACAGATAAGAAAACACTAAAGGAGTTCATCATTATCAAACCAATATTATATGAAATGCTGAAAGGTATTCTTTAAGAAGAGGAAGAAGAAAACGGTAAAGATGAAAATTATGAACAACAAATACCTATCAACAAGTGAATCTAAAAATCAAGTGAACTGAAAATCTGATGAACAGAATAAACTGGTGAATATAACAGAATCAGGGGCATAGAAAGGGTGTAGACTGATAATTCTCAGCGGAGAGAGGTGAGGGGAGGTGCAGGGAGAGACTGGACAAAAATCATACACCTATGGATGAGGACAGTGGGGGTCAGCTAGGGGCAGAGAGTGGGGTGGGAGTTGAGTGGAGGGGAGCTATGGGGGGAACAAAGAGGAACAATTGTAATAATCTGTACAATAAAGATTTATTTTAAAAAATGTGAACAAAGATGATAAATGTTACCTTCAAAGAAGTCTACAGAGCACTATTGTTTCTTTCCTGCCTGCAGAATGTGCAAGTGCAGAAAGTTATCTTGAACTTTGTAGCCATGCTCAGGATTACTGGACCCTCAGAACTTCACTGAGAAGTAGTTCTAAAGTAATCATGTGATGTATCTCACACCTTTTTCCACTCACATGGGACTCATAAATGTTTTATGTAACTTTTCTTTACAAAAAAATCTTGAGTACTTATTACTTCCTGCTTTCCGGTCCTGGTGACATATGTCTTCAATGTAGTTGTCCTGTGTGATGGTGAGACAGTAATGGTCTTTGTGAAATCTACTATGGTTCAGAGCCAAATAATTTATATAACCCTGGGACAAAACAGTTTCTTGTTCTGCCTGTCATGAAAACAGCTGTTATAGGTGTTCTCCATCTTTGGGATTGAGAGAGAAAAAGCTTTTTCCAGATTAATAGTCATACACCTGGTGCTAAAAGTGCTAGTAAAGAATGTACCTCTGCAACAGCTGTGTTTGAAATCACTGTCTGATTAATTCTCCAGTCATCTATTCTCCTTTTCCAGTGCCAGCTGTCTTTAGAGCCCTACTGGGGCAAATTTAGTTAAACTCCATTCATCATTTGATTCTTATAGACATCTTTTCTGATCATCAGTCCACAGTGGTATTCTAGATCCCCATTTTTAGTGTTAGTTAACACAACAGTGCCCAAAAGACCTGGTATTTCCCTTTCTCCAGTACAGTTACCTTGCTGGGGAAGGCCAAGCTGATAGTTTACAGTTGATACCTATGATGTCATCACAAGGACTAGCATTCTTTCCTTCACTCATAAAACTCTGATCTCTGAATTGACTTAGGACTAGAATTTGGAAAAGACATTTCAAATTTTTGTTGCAATGGCTCAAGTCGGGCCTCCCGTTTCAAACCTAAACCTTACAGCTTTACTACATTGGAGCATTTCCCTGCCTCTATGTTTAGTCCATACAGATCATCTGATCAAGTACTCAAAGTCAATGGTCACTGCAGGTTAAAGAATTCTCATTACAGCTTCGTTCTGCTAGCAATAACAGTAACCATTTCCTCCTGCCTCATGCATAGAAGTGCTACTACCTGACTCTGCCACCTCAGCATCCCACTATCTACATTGAAACATTACTCATGACTACTTCTGGCCTATAGAAGGTGGACAGTATTGTTCACTGATGCAGGCTTTTCCCTCCCAGGGAACATGTTAGGGAGCAGCTCTTAACTCTGTGGTTCTTACCTAAAAATGAGAATTGAGGAGTGTGGGCATTTCATTGTCTGCTCTAAAGCTGCCCCGTGCAATTAGAAGCAACTAATTCTGTCTTTGAATTCTTCATATTTTTGTTCATGTTGCTTGGCTTCTTTGGTCACTTCATTTCAGGAGACTAGAGTTAATAATCTTTACTTTGTTACTACATATAATGGACTGCCAGATTATACTTTTTATTTTTTTAGAAAAGCCATCAGCCTTTACAGAATCTAATAACTAATAAGAGATCTCTCTGACTTTGCTGAGATTATATTGCTTTCAACAACTTCTAGCAGCCATTTAGTATCAACCAACGTTCTTCCTTCCCTTAAGCACCAAACATGCCTCTGGCTAGTTGTGCTGCAGAAAAGTTCATTAACAAGAAATTGAGTAGATGACCAAATTGTTGAAACCTGGAGAACCAGGATCAAAGTTAAGCTTCCAGAAATAACTAAAAACTATATCTCAAAATTTGCTTAAAGCTATGTCTCACTTTGCTTCAATATTCCCATCAAGCTTTATGAGAACCTGCTGCTTTATGTGATGCCCAACAGTTGAATGCTTCACATCCTTATGAACAAATCGTATGCTGCAGAGAGCCTCCTCCCTCTAATTGCTTACTTCTGATTCATTGACTGATTAGTGGATCCTTGGGAGGGGAGTAGGCTAGGTAACTCAGTGTTCTGGGTTTTACCTAAGCAAGTCATACCTCATAAGGCTAGACATTCATCAAACCTAGAAAGGGTATCAAAAATTAGAGAATGTTACAAATGCCACTACATACTTTGAGAATTTTTTCCTAGTTGCTATAGTTACTGTAGAAATATTTTTCCAGCTTTGTGTTCTCTTGGCTAATTTAAAAAAAAAAATCCTTTGAAGTAAAAGTAGGTGAGTTTCATTCTTACTAACACAGGGTTTTAGCAACCACCAGGTTCATGTGTCATCTTGTAAAAAGTTTGCCACTTTGCCACCACTATTTCATTATTTTACAAATAACCTGAGGTTTGTACAGTTATGCCTAAATTATGTGACACTATTCAAAGTATATGCAATATTTTGGGTAGATAAGGTTTTATTTTCATGTATGCATGCTAAAAATAGATAATTTTATAAGGTATATATTAATATATTTTTGAAGTGCTTGTGTTTTAGTTATTAAGTTGTCTGAGTCAGTATTAGTTTGCCCCTAATAAGTCTTATGGACATTGGATATAGCACTAGTTTTTATAGAATGATGGCCACAAAGGTTAGCAAAGTAAAAAGGACTTCAGTAACCTGTTTTTCTACTGAATTTGCCTAAATTAAATTTTAGTTGTCTTTTGTGTCCTTGACACCCTCTTTGCTCTCTATATTTCACACTCTTGTCAATGGTTCTGTTTCTTCTATACTCCTCTTTTTTTTTTTTGTTATCTAACCTGTTATCCATAGTTTCTGCTGTTTTTGCAACTCTGATTCCAAGTGTAAGACTGAAGAAAACATTGAAAAACTAGATAGCAAAGTACTGTTTATCAAATTAAGTCATATATGTTCTGAGCCTATAAAAGAAGAAGCTTCCATCCTTATGACTGTTTTCACTGGGCCTTTTTACTTCTGTCTTCCTTTGAGATTTTGGGTTGTTACAGAAGATTACTGCTGCTTAAAACCTTTTTGTTAGCCGAAACCGGTTTGGCTCAGTGGATAGAGCGTCGGTTTGTGGACTTAAAGGTCCTGGGTTCGATTCCGGTTGGGGACATGTACCTTGCTTGCGGGCACATCTCCACAGTGGGCCATGCAGTTGGCGGCTGATCAATGTCTCTCTCTCATCGATGTTTCTAACTTTCTATCTCTCTCCCTTCCTCTCTGTAAAAAAATCAATAAAATATATTTTAAAAACCTTTTTGTTAGTCTAGAATATTGTAGATTAGTAAGTTTCAACATTAGATCTCTCCAACCCATTTGAGTCTTTTCCAAATTAACTTTCTAACCATGTGATTGGAAGTACAGTATTTTAGGATAAATTCTGTATCTAGCATTCAGTATACATTGGGATTGAGTCATTAAATAATTAATGATTTCCTTGTCACCATGATTTTTTGTTATTTTTATATATAGGATGTGATTATTACCTTATATCAGGAACATGTTAATCATAGTTTCTTTGCCATTATATAAGAATTTTAATATCTGATTTTTATTCATCTGTGAAGATATTTGGTATATAAAATATCTTTGTTGTTTAGTTTTTTTCTTTATAGTTTAGTATACTTACTCACTTAAAATTTAATGTTACTATAATGTATTCAGCACTTTGCTTTTGTCTTCAATATTTATTCCATTCCTGTGGCTCACATTTTCCTTTTTTTATGTATCATGTGTTGAAAATGAAAATATCTTGTCTGAGATGGAGTTTAGCCACTGGACTAAACAAACAACTCTCTTTCTGCTCTTAGTTTATTTTAGTGGTTAAATTACTGAAAAATCATGTTAATAAAAAAGTTTTCATCTACCTTTTTTATTGTATACTTTCATAGTAAAAATACTTTCCTTTCACCTCTCCCACCAAATGCAACTTGTTCACTCATATTTCTTTTTTATTTTTTTAAACTCTCACATCAGTAGTCAGGAGATAGTAAAAGTAGCATGATATTCAAGAATTTTAAGTCCTTGAATTTAGTGAAAGAAATTAAGCCACTTGAACAGAGTTTCTAAACCTCAGAAGGAATCTATGATAGGCTACTTAGAGAATGTTATTCTCACTTTAGTGGGAGAAGCAGGAGAGAGAATACCCAAGCATGTAAACATTTGTAAGTTTCTGATTGTGTCATGTCTCTGACATCTGGTAGCCAAAGCAAGTTGCATGGTCAAATCCAAGGTCAAAAGGCAGAAAGGTACATTCCACCCACCATGAGGCCAGCATGTTGCACGGTCAAATGCAATGTCAATAGAGTGGAAAAGTCTATGCCTTCTTTGGAAATGGGGAGAAAAATGGATGAGTAGTTGCTAAACAATAATTTACTCCACCATACCACCCAGTCTCAGTTAGCTACCCCCTCACCTACTACCCTTACTTTATCATATTTACTACTCTGTTTTATTTTTTCTTAACACTTATCATTATCTGAAACTATGTTAATAGTTTGTTATATTTTCAGTCAATCAACGAATATTATCAAATATGTAATGTGTGTTAAGTGATACTGTACAAATAGGTATAAATCAGTAAGTAAGGCAAATATCCATGTTGTCTGTCTCCACTAATATATATAACAAAAAATACCTTTTCTGTTTTGTTCACTACTCTACTAATATTTTCAGTACCTAGAATAATCCTGGCACATAGCTCAATAAAATTTGGTTTAAGAATGAAGGAATGCCATTAAACTGTTATGTAATCTAATCCATTTGCTTAGATCCCATACTTATTAAGCAACTTTCTGATTATGACTTGTTTACAACCTAGGGAGTTTTTATAGTCAGTTTTGTGAACTTAAGTTACTTCAGATCTTCTCTTGAGAGAAAGATCTATGCTTAGTATTTTGGCAAACCTGGGATTGATACCTACACAGCTGAAAACCAATCCTTAAATGTAGTGAACTCACCAAGGTAAACCCATCCTGAGAAACTTCTTAAGAACTAGATACCATTGGCTAAGTATACATTTAATTCCCTTCTATATAATACAGCTTATTAAAGATAATGCATTTTTACATGGAATATATGATACCCAATGTCTTGTGAAGTTCTGCTCACTTTAGATCATTATATTCTTTGCTTAAGATTTCTACCCACAGTAGTTTTAATTATTAAATATTAGTTCTTTTTTTGTTAGGCTCATGCATGGCAAGTACAAAAGGTCTGGCGAAGAGCTAAATTCATTCATAGATACCATTGCCACATTTTGAGTATTGAAAATCCATGCTACTCATTTTTTTTTAGCTTTTAAAGCTCTGTTTCAAGAACACTGTCTTGCCTGGCCAGTGTGGCTTAGTCGTTGAGCATTGACCCATGAACCAAGAGGTCAGTGGTTCAATTCCTGGTCAGGGCACCTACCCAGGTTGTGGGCTCCATCCTCAGTAGGGAGTGGAGACAAGGGGAGTTAACAGGAAGAAGCCAGTTGATGTTTCTCTCTCACTTACCTCTCTATCCCTTCTCCCTTCCTCTCTAAAATTAATAAAACATATTTTTAAAAAGAACTGTGTCTCAGAGCATGTATATATTATATAAAACCAAGCAAAAACTTAAAAGATTTTTCAAATAGATCTATTCCATAGGGATTTGAACTGCATTATCAAGAGTCAACACAGGAATATTCCCCACCAACATCTCTGAAGCTATAGTTGTTTGATTTTTACACTCAACCTATTAATATGTGATAATATATGGCCTGACCAATCTCACATTTTAGACAAAATTAGACATACCAATTCTCATATATACTTTAGATTCTTAATTTTTTTTTTTATTCTTTAGGCCATGAAAAATATTAGATGTCATTAACATAGTCATCCAAGTTCTATATGTCACTGGCTGAAGAATATACTCTACTGAGTGACCAGATTATTATGACCACCTGATGTTTATAGGGAAATTAGCTGTACACTGCATCGTATGGGATATGGAAGCCAAAGGCCTATTCAAACACCTTTGCTATCTGCAGTTACCAAGATAAAACATTTCCAATTTGCATAGGAACACAAGGATTGGACAGTCGAGCATTGGAAAAAAAGTCATGTGGTCCAGTGAATCACGTTTCCATTTGCATCATGCAGATGGCAGAGTGAGAATTTCATGGAAACAGCTTGAAAGCATGCACTCCACATGCATGAGTACATCCCTTCAAGCTGGTGGGGGCAATCTTATGATTTGAGGCATGTTTTTCTGGCATGATTTGGGCCTTTTAATTCATGTGGAACAACATCTGAATAGCACAACATACCTAAATATCATTGCTGATCAAGTTCATCCTATCATGTTGATGGCTTATCCCAGTGGAGATGGCTTCTTCCAACAAGACAATGTGCCATGCCTTGTATTGTACAGGAGTGATTTCTAGAACCTGAGAGAGACTTTACCTTGCTTCAGTGGCTCCCACAATCACCAGATCTCAATACAATTGAGCATTTGTCAGATGAAGTTAAAAGAGCCATAAGACAGCTTGTTTCACAACCATCAAATCTCACAGAACTGGACAGTACTATTCATCAGGCATGGTGTCAGATTCCTCGCATCACCTTTCAACATCCCGTGGATTCAATGCCAAGCCCATAGAAGTACTGATGGGGTGGTCATAATAATCTGGCCACTCAGTGTATAAGTAAATATAGTGATTCCTAATACTATCTAATAAAGAGGGAATATGCTAATTGACCATCATACCCCTACAAATATGGGGGGGCCTGCAGCCAATAAGGAGGGAATATGCTAGTCTGTCACACCCTCAAATATGGCAGCGCTCACCACCACAAGATTGTGGTGCCCAGTTCCCTCAGGCACACTAGGGCTGCAGGCATAGCACAGCCGACCCACCCCCAGGTGGGTGTGGCCAAGCCACAGGCCTGCCTCCAGAGTCCCCCAGTTCTTTCACCCTCCTAGCCATCCAGGGCTGGCCCAAGGTGCAGGCAAGCCTTGGATGTTGTCTGCTCAGCCACCCAGAGTGGGCCCGAGGCTCAGGCAAGCCTCCGATGTTGACTGTCCAGCTGTCCAGGACCACCCAAGGCTCAGGTAACCAGGGTGGGCCGAGGCTTGCATTGCTGGCAGTGGCAGCACCAGAGGTGTGATGGGGGTGTTGTCTTCCCCTGATCTCCAGGTCGCCTCCCACCCTTAAGGACACCCAGACTGGGAGAGGGGGCACCGCCCTCTCCAGTGCATGAATTTTCATGCATCGGTCCTCCAGTAAAATATAAATGATTATGAGTTATTTTATAGAATTGGTAATGCAGCACTGTTGAAAAATAATACAGAAGATTTTGTACAGTCTTACTACGTAAATATTTCCCAATATTTTTATTGCCAAAAGAGCTTTGAGTTCTGAGGGATAATTTTTTCTTATCCTATCTATTCATTAACTAATGTTCATTGAATATTTATATGCTACTAATTATATACTTTCAAGGCTTATAGCCTATTAAGGATATGGGGAAAACAACAGGAATTGCCACACCTGTGATAGTGCTAGCAGACATGGGACAGGGTGATGTAGAAGCACAAGAAATAAGGACCTAAGGAAGTTCCTAGAGGGTCACAGAATTCATCTCAGTATAATGATGTCTAAACTAAAACTTGAAGAATTACATCTGTGTGTGTGTGTGTATACAATACATAGGGAAAGTGTCTTTTAAATATTTCCACATTCTGACCACCTTGATTTCTATAACCACTATCTAAGTCATTATCATCTTTTGTCTAGACTTCTGCACAAGTATCCTCCTAAATAGTATTTTTTCTTCTACTCTTGCACTCCAAAGTTTATTTTTAATACAGTAGACAAAGTCATATTTTGAGATTTAAGCCATATTATGCCAGTCCTAGATATAAAGTTACCTTAATATATACCTCATTCCCTAAGACCTTTGATATAATAAAAAGACAGTATTTATTTCACTTGAATGAGGACTGGGATAATATGGCTTAAATCTCAAAATTTGAGATTTGGATGGTTCCACCTTGCTCATAGTGAAAGCTGGAGTCATTGCAGTGGGCTGTAGTGCCCCACATTATCGGCCCTCCCATTTCTTCTCTCACTTCCTGAAAACATCAATCGTAACAGTAAAATACACTTTTCACAAGTTTAGAGTGTCATATAAAACTCAATTCAGTGTTTTTACAAATTTACTAAACTTAATTTGTGGATGAAATTGAAAAAATGAGAATCATGAATTAATAAATAGAGTTAAATATACGTTGTTTCTGATTGACCTGCATATTATTTTCAGGTAAATTTCTTTAGCTATGAGAACCATTAAAATTAAATGTTAAAATAAACTACATAGAGAGCCAAAATGCTGCATTATGAAATACTAAATCAAGATCTTAAAATATAATGTAGCATTATTCAATTGCATTACTCTCCCTTCTTAAAAAGTACATATTTCATAATATGTATATCATATTAGTATAAAATACAATATTTATAAATTAATAAACATTTCTTTGGAGTTCAGAGTTTCTATTAAAGTCAATGGTTTTCTTCATACTTATATCTAAGAAAATACACATGTAAACATTTTTTTAAAGAGACAGGAGGGTGAGGGGAGTACTTTTACATGTGTTGAGAAAGTTTTACTGTCTTTTTAAAGACTCTATAATTATTCAGTCTGCTCTCCCATTTCCTTTAATTGGAAGACATATTTGAAAGGAAAAATTGAGTTGTCATAATTGATTTGTACCTTAGTTTCAATACTAGATATAAAGTTACCTTGATGTATACCTTATTCCCCAAGACTTTTGATGTAATAAAAAAACAGTACGTATTTATTTCACTTGTGTTGTTTTATTGTTATAAAGTTGATAGGAAACTATAAGCTTAGAGAACACAGTAGAGAGCCAATAAGACTTAAAGCAATTCAGAGGATAACTAGATTGCTTAGGGGATAATAAAGAATAAAATAATGTTGAAAGCAACAATGATAAGTTCTTATTTCTTCTCTAGAAAACAGGTTAGAGATGTAATCCAGGAGTAAATTCACCAATTAGCCATCTATATATTTATATGATATGGAAGTAATATAAAATGAAACACTCATTTTTAAGGACTTTTGGATGATGAGTCTAAATATATATTTTTTAATTATTGTGTAAGATAGTACATGATTATTGTAATACATGACTCAGCTTATCACCTCTCTGAGCATTTAGAGAATGGAACAACAAGAGAGACTGGATGATAACAGGAAAGAGTGTGTGTAGACCAGAGTTCTTCCTCTAGCATTGAAGAATGGTGGCACACAGTGCTAGATGCCTACATAATATAAAGTCTCCCCTTCTGCCCTTCCGTAGAACCAAGGATTATTAAAGGCAGCACTGTTACCAACACGCAACTCCTTCCTGCAGCTTTAGTTCTAGCCACTCAGGTGCCAAAGGGAGTATATTGAGTGAGGCTTCTTAAAAAGCTGTTGCTTTCCAGGTTAAAAGGGAGACAGTCCTTTGGCAAGTGTATTTTCCTGTCCTTTCTCTTCTTTCCTATCTTAAACATAGACTGATGCCTGAAGGTGCAACATCATCTTATGGCCAAGGTTAAAAGTGCGTGCGTGCGTGTGTGTGTGTGTGTGTGTGTGTTAAATATACTCATGTAGGAAAATGCTCTGGCTCCTAGAGTGCTTACTAGCTCTGGACTACTTCCCTCAGAGCCCAGAGCATTAAATAATAAACACTTGTTTGTTTAAGCCACTGCTTGTCAGATTTTTGTTACCCACAACTGAATACACTCTGGCTGATAGGAATGGTTCAGATTTGAGTAAGTTAAAAAATGAAGGAAAAAACAAAGCATCAAGTCACCAATAAGATCAACATTGGTTAGAATCAGAGTGGATGCTACTTGTCTGCATAGAAGTAGAGACTAAGGCCCCTAGAATGGTGTTTGTATTGATTCAACTACTTTTAAATATATAAATTGCCTTAATTACTTTAGGAAAGTATTTTAATTGTTTTCTTTGTCATCTATGAATTATCTGAAAGAACATGGCATTCTTCTCTCCAGTTTTCTTAAATGAAGACAGAATTACGTAGATCCCTGCATTTAAAAATACTCAATAGTCCACCTGTCAATTGTAAACTTCTTTGCACTTCTCCCATTCTTTATAGAGCTTAGTCTGTTATCAAGGAAAAGGCACTGTGGCAAGTTTGCCTTTATGTCCAACAAGTTTACATGACAGAAACAATATATCCAGCGAAGAGTTAGTCTCCTGACCTGGATGGAGTTTGTCAGCAGCATTATGATGGAGGAACAATCTGTTTAAAGGATTGACACTCAGCATTATTTCAAAGAATCATATTTTTTAACGTATAGTGCCATCTGATAGTTTTCTTAGGTATAACACACCAGTCTCTGATTTAAACTAAAAGAAAAGAAAATTCTCAAAAATACTAAATTATGTAAGGCAGTGAGTATGTTAACTTAATTGTGTTTGAATTGAAAAATGTCAATCTTATAAAATGAGAAAAGCTTAAAATCCTATCTATCTATCTATCTATCTATCTATCTATCTATCTATCATCTAAAAGCCTAGGCGACCAAATGACCAAACAACTGAGGGGTGCCAGATACAGGGCTCAGGCACAGTGGAGCCAGGATGATATGGACCAGCAGGTAGGAGTGGCAGGCTACATTTGGCTGCTAGTTTCCGCCCAATCCCCGCAGGCCATGTCTAGAGACCAGTGCATGAATTTGGGCACTTGGCCTCTAATACTTT
Source organism: Lasiurus borealis (assembly GCA_004026805.1). Classification (NCBI taxonomy): domain Eukaryota; kingdom Metazoa; phylum Chordata; class Mammalia; order Chiroptera; family Vespertilionidae; genus Lasiurus; species Lasiurus borealis. The sequence goes on along the minus strand of PVJN01030203.1, from coordinate 2,859 downwards.
AATAAAAGTAGTCAGCACTCAGCTTGTCTCTGATGAGACAGGGCTAGTGTATTTCATGTGGGAAATAGTGGAAATCACTGAAATACCACATTCTTCTCTTCCCCATGAGGAATGAATGAATGAACAGGTGCAGCTACACACAGAGGAACATTTACTCTGTTTTTAGGGTTCAAATTAGTCTTAAAATCATAGCATGCTTTGAACTAGGCTGTAAATTACAAAATTAGGTTGTGATTTAAATAGCAACTACTGAAATAATTTATGATACTTGAAATGTTTATTATGAATAAGGTTTTATCATAATACATGATGTTGAAATGTTATTTTGATAATTAAAAAGATCTTTGGTGAGTTCTGTTATGTATTCAATACAGTGTAATTGATAATATGATGAAATCTTTCACTAGATTCCGTACTTCTCACAAAATGTAGAATTGCTAACTAGTAGGCTTAGGAAGAATAGTCAAAAGATCACCAGAAATCAATTGCTTCCTTACTACCAGAGGGTAAAGTATTTCCTAGGAAAAAGGATAAATTACATAACTAAATATTTCCATTCCCTATTTTTTTTTTCAGGAAAAAAATTGAACCAATTATTAAATTATACACATTGAAATGCTTATGTCACTTAAAAGATTCCTGTGCATATATTTCACTCACTTATAGATCAGGAAAAAATGCACTGTCTGGCAGATGACTGACTTAAGTGAAGTTTCTCAGAAAAATAATTTCTCTATAGCTATAAATTAATCTGTAAGATTGTTTTGGAGTTGCCATTTCAGTTTTAGAAACTTACTATAAAATGACAGGGGTAATGGTGACATAGAACAACATAAACTAAACACATTGTAACTGGTAAAAGTTGCTTAGTCATACTGAATATGAGAACTGTTACCCATAGTAGTATCTTCTAATGGACTTCTTTTCTCCTGATACGTTTTAACAACTATCTGGTATTTGGCATATTATTCAACAGGAGTCTTTGACCTTCTAAAGTATCTATTTAGTTTTTCCAAATTTCTACTCAAAGAATTATCCCTCTTTGCCTTTAGAATCCTTTAATCGGGACTAAAGGATAGAAAAGATTATTTTTGTGCCCTGCACTGGAATGCCATTGACAGAATGTAATAGTCCATGGCCTTCAGAGCTATTCTAGGAAGTAAATACTAAAGTAACTCAGAAAATTGCCATTCTATCTCCCCACAGTAAAAAATGAAGTGGATCAAAACATCTGTAAAGCAAAAGTCCGTGATTATTCATTTTTTTCCTTGTTTAAGAAACAAGCAGTTATACTACCACTCCACTCCTTGCCTTCGAGCCTGATGCCAGGAATGGCAGATTCAGATTTACCACACAGAGTCTGACCCATAGCTATACCCCAAGAGCAACCACATCCAAGACCCAGAAGCAAAGCCAAAAATAATGAAAGCTTCTGTGTCTACAGAGATTCTTACTTAAGGTCTCAGGTGAGCCTATAGAATTGTGGGTCCAGGCAATCAGACATCAATCAGATATTCCATTTCTTCTTGTTTGCCTTGTATTTCTTGAAGTCCTCCCAAGAACTACTCCAACAGAGAGCAAACAGAGATGGCTGCTTAAGCAGCACCTTTGCTCCACAGGAGAATTTTCTATTAGGTAAACAATCTTCAGTTCCTATGTAGATTTCACTGTGTATAGATATGCATTAGGGCTAAAACCAAAAGACAAATCAATGATTGAAGATATTTCTGAAAGTAGAAAGGTCACTATATCTTAATTGTACATAATCTAATCAGATAATTAGATTAGTTGATTTGCTGCTGATGTGAGATATAGCTAATGGTTATAAGTAATAAAAACTCAGTCAGTTTAAATTTAGAAAAGGGGATTTTGTTGAAAGGATGTTAGAGGTTTGCTCCTTTTTCTGGACTCCTTTTACTATTTTTTTTTTTCATTTTAACAAATCTTTATTGTTCAACCGAAACCGGTTTGGCTCAGTGGATAGAGCTTCGGGCTGGGGACTAAAAGGTCCCAGGTTCGATTCTGGTCAAGGGCATGTACATTGGTTACAGGCACATCCCTAGTAGAGGGCTTGCATGAGGCAGCTGATCGATGTCTCTCTCTCATCGATGTTTCTGGTTTTCTATCCCTTTCCCTTCCTCTCTGTGAAAAATCAATAAAATATATTTTTAAAAAAATCTTTATTGTTCAGATTAATACAATTGTTCCCCCCTTTTTCCCAAATAGCTCCCCTCCACTTGGTTCCCACCTCACCTTCTGTCTTTCCCCTGATCCCATTGTCCTCATTCATAGGAGTACCATTTTTGTCCAGTCTCTCCGCACTCACACTACTTGCCCCTCGAGAATTGTCAGTCCAATTCTTTTTATGCCCCTGGTTCTATTATATTCACCAGTTCATACTGTTCATCAGATTTTTTTTATTTTTTTTAATTTTTTAAATTAAATTTTTATTATTCAGATTATTACATTTGTTTCTCTTTTTGCCCCTCCATAGCTCCCCTCCACCCAGCTCCCACTCCTCCCTCCACCTTTACCTTCCCCTACATTGACCTCATCCATAAGTGTATGATTTTTGTCTAGTATCTCCCTGTACCCGCTCACCCCTTTCCTCCTGAGAATTATCATTCCACTCCCTTTCTGTGCTCTTGGTTCTATTATATTCACCGGTTTACTCTGTTCATCAAATTTTTAATTCACTTAATTTTTAGATTCACTTGTTGATAGATATGTATTTGTTGTTCATAATTTTTTATCTTTTACCTTTTTCTTTTCCTCTTCTTAAAGAGTACCTTTCAGCATTTCATATAATACTAGTTTGGCGGTGATGAACTCCTTTAGCTTTTTCTTATCTGTGAAGAT
>PVJN01030202.1:0-25808 GCA_004026805.1 Lasiurus borealis | reverse complement strand
CCATACGACTCTCAGCTGATTTCTCAACAGAAACCATGCAGGCCAGACGGGAGTGGCAAGAAATGTTCAACGTGATGAATAGCAAGAACCTACAACCAAGAATAATCTATCCAGCAAGGCTAACATTCAGAATTGAAGGGCAGATAAAGAGCTTCACAGATAAGAAAAAGCTAAAGGAGTTCATCAACTCCAAACCAGTATTATATGAAATGCTGAAAGGTACTCTTTAAGAAGAGGAAGAAGGAAAAAGTACAAGACAAAAAATTATGAACAACAAATACATATCTATCAACAATTGAATCTAAAAATAAGTGAATTAAAAATGTGATCAACAGAATAAACTGGTGAATATAATAGAATCAGGAGCACAGAAAGGGGGTGGACTGATAATTCTCAGGGAGAAGGGGGTGAGGGGTGTACAGGAAGAGACTGGACAAAAATCATACACATATGGATGAGGTCAATGGGAGGGAGGTAAGGGTAGAGGGAAGGGTGGGAGCCAGATGGAGGGAAGCTATGGAGGGGAAAAAAAGAGAAATAAATGTAAGAATATGAATAATAAAGATTTAATTAAAAAAATAACAAATTTGGATTGACATCCTCACTGAAAAACCCTGGTGGTTGAAAAAGTTAAAAAAAAAAAAAGAAGACTTAACTACAACAAGGCTGTACACACAGTCCACAAAGTGGTGCACCAAAAGTATCCACCTCAGGTAAATGAGGAGACGGAGCTACTAGGCTGTATTGGACACCTAGCACACAAAGCTACTCTACCAATGCAGGAAAGCAGTGCAAATGCAGAGACAAAGAAACAGATAGCAAAGGAAAGAAATGGAGCAAAACAAATGACTGGATATAGAGTTCAAAACCACAGGTATAAGGTTTTTTAAAAATTTCCTAGAAAAGATGGATAACTTTAGGAAGACCCAAGAGAAGATGAAAAGGACCAACTAGAAATTAAACATACACGGACTGAAATAAAAAATATTATACAGAAACCTAAAAGCAGACTAGGTGAACGCAAGAATGAAGTCAAAGATTTGAAATACAAAGAAGCAGAAAACACTCAACTGTAAAAGGAAAAAGAAAAATAATCCAAAAATGTGAAGATAGTGTAAGGCACCTCTGAGACAACTTCAAGCATACCAACATCAGAATTATGGGAGTGCCAGAAGAAAAGAGAGAGCAAGATACTGAAAACCTATTTAAAGAAATAATGACTGAAAACTTCCCGCACCTGGTGAAAGAAATAGACTTATATGTCCAGGAAGTGTGCAGAACCCCAAACTAAAGGAATCCAAAGAGGACCACACCAAGACACATCATAATTAAAATGCCAAGAGCAAAAGACAAAGAGAGAATATTAAAAGCAGCAAGAGAACAACAGTTAATTACCTATAAGGGAGCAACCACACAATTGTCAGCTGATTTCTCAACAGAAACTATGCAGGCCAGATAGGAATGGCAAGAAATATTCAACATGATGAAGAGCAAGAGCCTACAACTAAGATTACTCTACCAGCAAAGTTATCATTCAGAATTGAAGGTCAGATAAAGAGCTTCACAGATAAGAAAAAGCTAAAGGAGTTCATCAGCACCAAACCAGTATTATATGAAATGCTGAAAGGTATTCTTTAAGAAGAGGAAGAAAAAAAAATTGGTAAAGATAAAAATTATGAACAACAGATACATATCTATCAACAAGTGAATCTAAAATTCAAGTGAATTGAAAATCTGATGAATAGAATAAACTGGTGAATATAATAGAATTAGGGGCATAGGAAGGGAGTGCACTGATAATTCTAAGGGGGGAAGAGGTGAGGGGAGGTGCAGGGAGAGACTGGACAAAAATCATACCCTATGAATGAGGACAATGGAAGTGGGAGGTAAGGGCAGAGGGTGTGGTGGGAGCGGGGATGAGAGGACCTATGGGGGAGGGGAAAAGAGGAACAATTGTAATTATCTGAACAATAAATATTTATTAAAAATTAATTAGTTAATTAATTTTTTAAATTATTGGACAAAATTCTACATGTATTACTTTTTTAAACCTTAATAAATGTGATATACCAGAAAAAAAAAAACTCAAAATTGATATAGGACTCAAACATTAGATGGGAAACCATAAAAATACCAGAAGAATACACAGGCCACACAATCTCAGACATATGCCGAAGCAATTTCTTCACGGATACCACTCCTAGAGCAATGGAAACTAAAGAGAAATTATATAAATGGGATTACATCAAAATAAAAAACTTTTGTACAGCAAAAGAAACCATCAACAAAACAACAAGAAAGCCCACTGTATGGGAGAACATACTTGCAAATGTTATCACTGATAAAGGTTTAATCTCCAATATCTACAGACAACTTATACAACTTAATAAAAAGAAGATAAATGATCCAAGAAAAGAATGGGCAAGTAATCTAAATAGAATCTTTTCGAAAGAAGACAGCAAGAAGACCAAGAGACACATGAAATCATACTTAAAGTCACTAAGTATCGGAGAGATGCAAATCAAAATGACAATGGGGTACCATCTCACACCTGTCAGAATGGCAATCAATAAATCAACAAATGACAAATGCTGGCCAGGAGGCAGAGAAAAAGGAACCCTTGTGCACTGTTGGTGGGAATGCAGACTAGTGTAGCCAGAGTAGAGAACCGTATGGAGTTTCCTCAGAAAACTAAAAATGGAGCTCCCATTTGACCCAGTGATCCCAATTCCAGGTATATATCCCAAGAAACTAGAAACACCAATCAGAAAGGATATATTCACCCCTATGTTTATAGCAGCACAATTCACCAAATCTACGATTTGGAAACAGCTTAAATGCTCACCAACAGATGAGTGGATTAGAAATCGATGGTACATCTACACAATGGAACATTACGCCGCTATAAAAAAGAAGGGATTCTTACCATTTGCAGCACCATGGATGGATCTGGAGAGCATTATGTTAAGTGATATAAGCGAGGCAATGAGAGAAAAATACCACATGATCTCAGTCATTTATGGAAAATAAAGAACATTATAACCTGATAAACAAAAAGATAGATACAGAGGCAGTAAAGCACTGAACAGATTGTCAAATTGCAGTTGGAAAGCAGGGGAGTGTTGGGGAGAGAGGGAAAGAGATCAACCAAAGGACTTGTATGCATGCAAATAAGCACAACAAATGGACACAAGACACGGGGGTCAGGGGTGCTATGAAGATATGGGACAGGGTGTAGAGGAGGCTAGAGGTAGATCAATGTGGGGGAAAAAGGATATATATGTACTACTACATGTAATACTTTAATCAATAACAAATATTAAATAAAATGTAAAACATTTTATAATCTAATTTATATCATACAGAGGTCAAAAAATATTCAATGAAAAATAAAGGCCTTTCTGAATTACATATAAACATACAAATGGATGAATAGACAGCTTATAGCTTTAAATATATTTTTTTTTTTATTTTTTACAGAGAGGACAGGAGAGAGATAGAAAGTCAGAAACATCGATGAGAGAGAGACATTGATCAGCCGCCTCCTGCACACCCCACTGTGGAGATGTGCCCGCAAGCCATAATCGAACCCGGGACCTTTCAGTCCGCAAGCCAATGCTCTATCCACTGAGCCAAACCAGTCCCAGCAGCTTATAGCTTTAATTACAAAATTTCAGCCATGGGTCTAGTGTAAACACAGAATTATAAAACTAACTGTTCTATATCAAAGAGCTGTTCTTTTCCTGATAGGCAAGGGATTCTTAATTTAAGCTTAAAATAGACAGGAAAAGAAAAAGCAATCAGATTCTGTCCCCTTTCACCAACAGTGATAAGATCTATACAAAATATTAACATATTTAGAGAGATCACTGAGTAGTCAGACCATGAAAACCAAAGCAAGGAGGCACCCTAAATCAAATAAGAACTCAAAAATAATTAAAATCAGCTCTTTTTTTCACCAGGGACCCACCACCATGGGTCGTGTTTGCACCAAGACCATGAAGAAGGCGGCCGCGGTCATCATTGATAAATACTACACACGCTTGGGCAACGACTTCCATACCAACAAGCGCGTATGTGAGAAGATCGCCATTATTCCCAGCAAGAAACTCCGAAACAAGATCGCGGGCTATGTCACGCACCTGATGAAGCAGATCCAGAGGGGCCCCATGAGAGGCATCTCCAACAAGCTGCAGGAGGATGAGAGGGAGAAGAGAGACAACTATGTGCCTGAGGTCTCTGCCCTGGATCTGGAGATCATTGAAGTTGATCCTGACACTAAGGAAATGCTGAAGCTCTTGGACTTTGGCAGTCTGTCCAACCTACAGGTTACTCAGCCTACAATTAAGATGAATTTCAAAACACCACGTGGAGCCGTTTGAATCTTTTGCTATGCTGTAATATTATCATTAAACCATGGACAACCTTGAAAAAAATAATTAAAATCAAATCTTTACAGTGCTAACAGTAAGCAAGAGTCCAGAACACAGGATATGGTGCTGGACTCACTGTCGGATTCCTAGATTATCACTCAGGAGAGGAACACAAAGAGCTCTGTGGGGCCTTATTACCATGGTAGGGGAAATGGGCATCTGAGAGTAAGATATTACCCATTCTATTCATGGCAACAGATCCATGAAAGACAAAAGGCAACAATTAAGGAGATCATTTTATTCAGGCTATTGCAATAATGAGAAGGTTCATGAATGAGGAATGTATCAAAGAGAGGGAAAACTTGGAGTGCCCTGATCTGAGTCATTCAGAAAGAGTGGAGGTGGGTCTTTTTTGTGGCTGCAGGGTGGTCCTTTACAGTTAGCCACTTCTTGGAACACAAAATTATCATTCATAAAGGGGTTAGGGATTTTCCAGAAATACAGAGCTCAAAACAATGCTCAACATTGCAAGGTTTGCTTACCATGTTTGTTTGTGTTCATCCTAAGAACAATGGAAAGTTATTGAGGGTTTAAATAAGACTATGGCAGGGTCACTCGACCTCAGACAGTCTGATTCTATCTTCCTATTTGCAGAATATTTTTTCCCTCCATTCTTCCTGCCCAGGTCTTCACAAGATACTGGATTCTGGACTTATTTCTGTGATCCTTCTGCATCACAGCATGCCCAATGGCAATCCCAGGTTGCCTCTCTCAGGCTTTCTGACTATTTTCAGGCCCCACCACTCATGTCATCTCATCTCATCTCATCTCATCTCATCTCATCTCATCTCATTTCACAATGTCTTGCAGCAGAATCTCCCCATTAGGCCTTTTCCACCATCATGAATTTTGAATATTGAGGAATCACAAACTGGTTTATGAGAGCAAGACAATCTAAATAAAAGGACACCTGGTATAATGCCATCAATAAGGAAAGGGGGTACTGTGAAAAACTGGAAAGTGTAAACCTGCCCAAATGTGGTAGCCACTACTCATTATAAAAGTGCTAACAGTGAACAAGCTTACCCAGTGTTATCTGATTCTTTTATTTTCAAGTTTATGAATTTTTAAATGTGGGCAACCAATTCAAATGCTTTAAAACACTGTTCAAGTCGCATAAGGTGTGAATGCTGAATTTGGCCTTCAGATTCCCACTTAGTAACTTCTACTCTCATTCCCAAGGAGATTCTGCCCCTCTCAGTCTGTTACCCAACCCATCCCAGCTTCCAACAGAGCTCTGAACACCTGTTCAGATGCCCTTGTCTCAAGAAAGAATTAACCTGAAATCCTACTGTACTAAAAGCAAATTACCTGTGGATCACCTCTTGGCTCATGAACAATATTAGCATATACATTTACATACTAAGCCAGCCGAAAGGAGAGAATAGGTCCATTTGAGTCTACCACAGAAAATGGGTTAAATTGCAATACATACCTGAGTGGAGGCTAAATCAGCGCCCCTGGCAGGAACTGGATTATAGGACAGTCTGTTGGCCACTGATCTCACAAAAGCTGAGAAACGAGATATTTTCCAACCAAAGGAAGGTGAAGTTCAGCTCTCTCCCTCTTCACTCTTCCTCTGGAGAAGCAGGTATGAGGTAGAGGAGACAAACCCTGTGATAACTTACCAGCTGCAAGACAACTAGCCTCTGGCAAAGGTCAACCTCTCCTAAATCACTTTTCCAAAACTTATCCAAGGTTCCCACATTGTGAATGGAAAACACTGAGACACAGAGTGGCAACCTGTGGTGCCTCTGTATTTATGACTTCAAAACATTTAAGAATAATGCTCCAAGACGGCTTTACTTACAGAAAAGGAAGCAAAAAAGAACAATTTCTTCAACTCTTGCACTAGAAAATCTTTGTAAGAACCAAAGGACAGATTCACAGAACATGCATACAGGCCATGCACATTCAAAATACACACTCATGCCCACAACCCACATACCCTGCCCCTCCCCCCCCCCCCCCCCCCCCCCCCCCCCCCCCCCCCCCCCCCCCCCCCCCCCCCCCCCAGTGCTGCCCATTCCTGCAATTCAAACTAGCTCCAGCCAGTAAACCCTTCACTTCACCTCCTGGTCTTCAACTCACGTGCAATCCTTGGCATTGATATTTCAGGCTCAAAACTTATTTCTGCTTAACATTGAAAGCACACCTATTTCCAAAGGAGTTTTACACTGAACCCTATCAAAGGCACCAGGCTATTCTGTAAGTCTGTGAAAAGCCTTAGAAGCTCATTGGGGGAATTAGTAGAAACAATATTCACAGACTACTGACTTTCCCATGTCCCAGGTCTGATATATAAGCATGGAAGATAACTAGCTCATCAGGTCTTCTGAAGTCAGTGTGACTCAAAACACAGGGAAGGAGCAGATAAACTGCCAGAGATTGGTTTTGTGTGTTCATAAGAAAGAAGCCCCATTGTGCCTCAGGCATTTGCTACATGCAAACACACAGTGTGTGCAGCATGGCAAGACCTGTGTGAACTAAAGTTGGTGGCCCCTTACTAGGGAAGTTTAAGAAATGGCTTAAGAGGCCCCCTAACAACAACAAAATGCAGTCCTTTCGTGCCCAAGCACCTGGAATCCACCATTACACTTTCTTCCTGAATCAGGGAAAGTTCCCTGTTGAAATGTAAATATATCGTCCAATTAATATCCATTAACACATTAGCATGGGTTCTTTATTCAGATTTAGTGATAAAATTGCCTAAAGAACAGAAAGTACAGTCCTACAGGGATGGTAAATAGGTTTAGGCAAAAGTTACTAGGCAGGGGCCGGGGGAATGAGGAGGAAAAGTGGCCTAAAAGGCAGTAATTATGATTCCCTTAGAGGTTACAAAGAGCTTGGGCACCTCAAAAATCCTTGTAAGTAGTTTATTTATCCTTCTCTTATTTTTATACATCCATAATGAACTCTCAGAGAGAAGGGAGGGAGAGAGAGAGGGAGGGAGGGAGGAAAAAAGGGAGGGAGGGAAGGATGAAGAGAAAGAGAGAGAGAGAGAGAGAGAGAGAGAGAGAGAGAGAGAGAGAGAGAAAAGAAGAAGAAGAAGAAGAAGAAGAAGAAGAAGAAGAAGAAGAAGAAGAAGAAGAAGAAGAAGAAGAAGAAGAAGAAGAAGAAGAAGAAGAGGAGAAGAGAAGGGAAGGGAAGGGAAGGGAAGGGAAGGGAAGGGAAGAAAGAACCCAGCCAGAATAGCTTAGTGGTTGAGCATCAACCTATGAACCTGGAGATCATGGTTCACTTCCCAGTCAGGGCATGTGCCCACATTGTGGGCTTGGTCAGGAGGCAGCAGATCAGTAATTCTCTCTCATCATTGATGTTTCTCTCTCTTCCTTCCTCTGAAGTCAATAAAAATATTTTTTAAAAGAAAGAAACTAAGAAAACAATCCCATTTACCATTGCAACAAGAAAAATAAGATACCTTGGAATAAACTTAACCAAGGAAGTAAAAGACCTATACTTGGAAAGCTACAGGACATTGAAAAAAGAAATAGATGAAGATATAAACAGGAAGAAGCATATACCCTGTTCATGGATTGGAAAAATGAACATCATTTACACAATGAAATACTATGCAGCTGTAAAAAAAAAAAAAAGGCTCTCTTACCCTTTGAGACAGTGTGGAAAGACCTGGAGAGTTTTATACTAAGCAAAGTAAGCCAGTCAGAGAAAGACAAGTATCACATGATCTCAGTTATATGTGGAAAATAATGAACAAATAAACTGATGAACAAAATAGATCCAGAGACATGAAAGCATGGAACAGACTGACAAATCTCAGAGGCAAGGGGGCAGTGGGGGAAATTAACCAAAGAATTTATATGCATATATGCATAAACCATGGACATGGACAATAGAGAAGTAGGCCTGATGGGGGTCAATGGGGAAATAACAAGGCCATCTGTAATATTTTCAACAATAAAGATTTTTTTAAGAAGCTAATTGATTTGACATAAGTTAATCAATGGCTAAACCCAACAGTACATCAGCTCATCATTTGAGTTGAGTCCTGTAAACATTTTCTGCTCATCTACTCCACTCAGGCAATATGTTTTCTGTTCAAGATAGAGAGATGGTAAAAACACTGTCCTCACTCTCAAGGAGTTCAGTCTACTGTAGATGACAGACTACAATATGAAAAAGGAAATAGTAGGCACTGTGAGAACACACAAAAAAGGGCACCTGCCCCAGGCAGAGACGTAGGGGTGCAGCAGTGTCAAGGAAGGCTTCCTGTAATAACTAAGACTTGAACTCAAATACTCACTCCAAACCCCACACCCTTTCTTATCCCTGATGGTAAGCATCATGATGCTTGGACACTTTGGTTTTCTCAGCTCATGGATAAAGTATAACATTCTCCAAAATTCCAGGCCATCATTCCCAAGTCCTAACCTCAGGTCCTTACAGCTGTAGCTATCAAATCAGTCAGGTTTCAGGTCCTGCTATCATAGTCAGGGCCACTGTGGGCTTCCCACAACATTGATTGTTCTTCCCTTTTAACTTGTGGGTTAGTGGGAAAGGAAACCTAAGGAGTCTGTGACATGGTTAAATGCTGGGGCCAGCATAATAAATGCAGGAGGTCCATCAAAAGGTTGATGGACAGCTTCAGCAGGGCTGAAGATCTGTATATGGTTGCCTGCTGCCAGACAGCTGAGGGCAGTTTTCCCCAACCTGATGGTCCTTTATTGTTTACCAGGCCTTACCTTTGATATGTAGCGTATTTTCCGGCATATAAGACGACTCCCGACTTTTGAGATTTTCCTGGGTTAAAAAGTCATTGTATAGGCCAGAAAATACAATATATCTACTTTACTATAGGGCAAAATGTGTGAATAAAAAGCCCTTGGGTGCAGAGATTTGAGGAGCTTATTCACTAGAACTAACTTTCCATCTGGCCCTCCAAAATGCCTTCCAAATTCATATTTCTTGCCTAGTCTCTTTAATCCATTTATGCACAGCCCTTTTCCAGATTCCTGAACCTTTGTAGATGCTGAGAAAGACCCTGGCATTTAAAGTTCAGGTTCTGCCTCATTGAAAATCAATCATTTGCTCCTCATTGAGGTGACCTAATTAAAAACAAAGGTACTAAGTGTTTACTATGTGCTGGACACTGTGCTAAGCTTTTCATAGACATTATCTCATTTCATCCTCCAAAAGCCCTATTCAGTAGGTATTATTAACACCTCCAATTTACAGATGAGGAAATGGAGAGCTAGAGAGATCGCATGATTTGGCAGAGCCTGGGATTCTAACCCAGGCCTGTGTAATGTGGTCCTCTATACTACTGTTCCTGAATTGTTGCATGCTACCCTATCTCCTGCCTCCCAGCTACTTTCTCTATTCATTCACTCATTGGTATTTATTAGGAACCGTCTACATTTTAAGGTACTATACTTGAATATACTGTAATTAAAATTTTAAAACATGTAAGCCAAGGAATTTACCTTCCAGGATTTCACAGAACATAAATTTGCTGATTTTCAGAATTGAAAAGTCACATTGCCTGACTCCTTTATCCTAAAATGAGGAAACAAAAGCCCAGAGAGGACACACGAGTCGCCCAAAATCACATAGCTAGTAATTAGTCGCTGCCCCAGAATAAAGATAGGTCAATCAAATCACTGGTTCTCAAACTTTGTGTATCAGAAGGATCTTCTTTCAAATGTAGACTCCAGAGCCCCAACCAAGAATACTTATTCTGAATCTATGGAGATAGTATCTGGAAAACTGCATTTAAAGAAGGGCTGAATATGGTTCTTAGAACACAAGATGAGAGACTATTCCTTGTGTCCTGATGCATCATCTGTATCACTGTATGAACACAATCAAACTCATTCTTACTCTGAGGTGAGAATTGATGAGCTAAATCTAATCAAAAGCAGTAAAGTATTATGAACACCATTGTGGACAAAAGAGGCTACATGCTAACCTGACAGGATCAGGGAAGGCTTGCATGGTGGTCTTGAAGACTCAGAGACCTTTGTAACCACAAAGGATGGTCTGAAATTAAACTTTAACTAAAAGCAGTTATTGGTGGTTAGTCACCTCCTAGGCCAGTATCTTCACTGACAAGGTCAACATTTATCTGTCTTTTTGCATCTAAAATAACACACCTTTGAAATGTCTGGGTAACTTGTAACTTCCCTTTTTCTGGACCCCTTGGGACACAACCTAATGTGCTGGGCTCCAGGACAGATACCACAAATTTCTTCATTATCATATTAATTGTTCTGCACCCACCTAAGTATGTGTCTATCATTTTACTTTTTATCCAATCCCAGGAGTTTCCTATCCCCCACCCCCCACCCCCCACTTTGCTTTCTCCCACCTCCTTAATCTATCACCAATGGATTTCATGCAACCCACCTACTTCCCTTTTTCTTTTATTGCAATGTATAAATACTGATGTAACCCGCCATTCTCTGGAGCATTATCTCAATTTGTTGAGGTTCTGCTTCCTGGCATATGTTGACAGTTTGGTTCAAATAAATTCACAAAATTCTTTACAGGTTTCATTGGTTTTTTACATTAACACTATTTACTGGGAGAGGTAAGAAATGCCAATGCAAAGGAGAAAAATCGGGAAGGAATAAAAGAGAGTAAAGAAAGAATTAGAAAAATGCATACCAAAAATAAAAAAAAAGCTGTAGTGTCAGAGAAGAAAAAGCTCTCTGTGGGCTGAGATGATCAGGAAGGCATTTCTGGAGGAGGTAGGACTTGAGTCCAGCATTGCAGGACAAGAAAGATTGGGTAGACATGGGAGGTACATTCCAGGGAGGAGAAATACTTTGAGCACAGTTACAAAGTGAGGACATGAAAGCTGTATTCAGGAGACAGAGAAGAGGCCTACCTAATTCTTCCAGATTTGGGGGATATTGTGGGGAACCAAACACAGTCAGCCCCTGTTCTCATGGAACATATCTGAGTCAGAGTGATGAGAAGGGACAATAACAACCAAATAACCAAGTGGAGATTTGAGATAGCAATAGGTGCTATAAAGACAATAAATAGAGTGATATTGATATAGTAGGCACTTAGACAGACATGAGCAGAGTAGGAACAATAGGCCATATACAGAAGGTCATCAGGCTATAAAGCCCTGGGTGGCTAGCAATTGACAATTTAAGGTGGGGCCTTGCCCCCAGGGTGGCCTTTCCTTTCCTAGCATGTTACTGATTATGGGGTTCAGAGTTTGCCCTGACCTTTCCTCCCTTAGAGAAGGAACAAGGGAGCCATAGAATAGCCTCATATGATCCTCATACAAGCCCTTGCATGACCATTCTCTTAAGGATTAAGCATTAGAGATAACATCTAGACCTCAGTTGTGTTTCAGTTCCAGGCCCAGAAAAGCAATAAGACCAGGCAGGGCAACAACATGGCTGACCTCAGGACCAACTGCAGTGACTAATGACTTCCTTCCCTGGCACCAACTGATCACTGGAGAACATGACCCTGAGCAGCACACCTCTAAAGCTGATAAATATTCTGATGAATATTCTACTATTTTACTTGACTATCCCCTGAGACCTTCAGATAAAACCCCTTTAAACAAAAGATTCAAAGCTCTCTCTCTCTCTCTCTCTCTCTCTCTCTCTCTCTCTCTCTCTCTCTCTCTCTCTCTCTCTCTCTCTTGCCTTTCTCCACCCCTTATTTTCCGAGCACACCTGAACCTTTCCCCTGACCTTCCCCGAGGCATGTATATCCTTGCTTCCTTTCTGCTAAGTTTCAAGGAACCTTCTTTTCCTTCTGTAACCACAGCCCAGCTGGCTCACCTTTTCTAACTGTGACTTTCTAAATAAACTTTCTCTTATAATTTCAGTTCTTGGCTCTGAATTCTTTCCCAGCCAAACTCAAGAACCAAGGTTGCTAAACCAATGTCCAATTCTGCCAGTTAATTTCTGATGCCATTTTACCACTAATATTATGGCTGGTGGTGGGAAAAGGTATCTAACTATGGGAGTAAGGGCCAACCTCTGAGTAGGTGCCATTTTGCTACAACCCAAATGAGGGTAGATATACGAGAGCAGGTGAGAATAGGACAGGAAAGACAGTTGTTGAAACCATAATTAAGGACTCTTCACCCTAGCTTAGCTTTCATCTAAACCCAGGTGAAAGACACATAGGGCAGCACTGAACCTGTTTTTAATTTGTTCAAGACAGGATGAGGTATGGAAAAAAGCAAAATGTAATTTTGGGTCACTGGGTAAAATCAGGTTGGGGGCCTACCCTGACAGAGTGGGCTACATCTAAAGGCACACTTTGAAAAAAATAAAAATAAAAATAAAGGCACACTTCGTCCTAACATTCACATCTTTCACTAAGCCCATGTCCTCACACACTCTTCTTCCCTCAAATGCCCATCAGTTACCAAGCTGGTTCAGTTCTCTCAACACTGTGGGAACCAGAGTCCCTACAGCCAAGGCCCGATCCACAGAAATTGCTGTATGCCCAAGGGCTCAGCCTAAAATGGCCCAAATGCATGAGCTGGTAGTAATCTCTCTCTCTCTTTTTTTTTTAAGGCCAATCTATTGCTTTAGAGTGAGGACCTAACGCCCATGCTTGGACAAAGCCTAATTAAACTTATGTGAATATCCTTTATATGCCTCCCTTAGCTTTCCCCATAGTCACAGAATCCCTGCAGCAGTAGCCATGACCTGTGTCTACAAATAGTCTATTTTAAAAAAAAACCTGTCAGGTTGGTTATCTATAGTATCCCAGCATCCCATTCCTGTGCCTTTCTCTTCCTTTGAGGAAAATCTTTCCCTGGCCTGATGTTCAGGACTCTCATGATCTCTCCTTTTACCCAATCTCCTTCTTTCAGGAAATAATTGTAAGAGCCCATTAATATTAATATTGAAGTAACTAATGAGATTGAAGGAGTATTTAAATGTTATTAGAGTGGAATTCTAGGTTTTAACAAATGGATGTAGAAGTTGGTTTTGTTTTGTTTTTTTCAGTTGGGCATTTTTCATGCTTCCCTAAAAATAATATTAGAAAGGCAGTTGCCTATTCTGGCAATATGGAGTTAAACTCTGGTTTTCTGAAGCAGACACTAAAAGAAAGACAATGCAGGGGCAGGAAAAAGCCAAGACACAGATTTGTCATAACTGTGGGATGAGTTTATTTGTTTTTAAGCATAATAATGATTAATATATGACAACACCCTGTATTGCGGGTATAAAAACACAGTCCTTCCCAAAATATGACTCAGCCTCTGTGCTCCCAGATACACTGAAATTCCTTGGAAGGCAGCTGCAGGCCTTCATGGAAGCTCCCATTCTTGCTTCTTTCACAGTAAGATAAACTAAAGCAGACCCAGAACCCCGATTCTAGGTTCCAAGTTACAAGGGAAGAGGGACTGGGCTCACAAATCCCCATGCTATATAGCCATGTATGTCCTGTTTGAACCAACAGTTTTCCCACCCCCTAACTACCACCTGGGAAATGGGCTGCTTCTAGGCCAAACTCCCTGTTTAATAGTGATCCAAACATCTCATTCTGGACCTTTGAGTGGAAGGGTCTGGGCAAGGTTGGAGATATAACTGTTGCCTTTATTCCAGAACCCTAACACTTCCCTTTTCTTGCTTGGGGAGTCCTTGTGATTATATCTTTTATACTAAGAAGTGAAAAAATAACTGATTCCC
This sequence comes from Lasiurus borealis, assembly GCA_004026805.1. NCBI lineage: Eukaryota > Metazoa > Chordata > Mammalia > Chiroptera > Vespertilionidae > Lasiurus > Lasiurus borealis. Next base: position 11,731 of record PVJN01030202.1, on the reverse strand, counting down.
TCACTCAGACCATACTCCTGGGTGTGGCTTTTCAGTTAACTGATTTCTGGAAGGAGGAGAAGTAGGAAGGAGTGGGATGGAGTAAGGACTAGGAAGAATCCAAGTATTATAATTACTATGACTTTTGACTGTGGGTTCCAAAGGTTTCCCTTTCTACTTACTATTTGTATTATTAGGAAAGCTAAGGGCCAAAGAGGGCTGGGACTTGTCCAAGGTCACACCAATTTACTTTACTTCAGATTAATTCTTACAAGTTTATTTATTATTTTTGTAACCACAACAAATGAGAGTGGCAAATTATGAGGAGGCAGAAAGACTGCTAACAGCAGAATTAACAGTTGAATGAAGATGGAAATGGTGAATCAAAGTCTTAAGGTTGTGAACTCTTAATAATACATCAAGATTGACTGGCTCCTATTGTCAAACATGGAGCAACATGGTAAGCATTGAGAATCTTGTTGGCCAATCCGCCTAGCTATTCCTTTTAGGGCATTATTTGTTGTCTCTGGACCATCCTTTTAGCCTGACCATTTGCTTGAGGGTGATGAGATATGATGGAGACAATCCAGCTAAGTTTCCTTTCTTAGAAAACATTAAAATTACTCCTTAAGCCCAACTGAGGTAAACCCCAGCCACATATTAAAAATGATGGAGCTAAAAGGTATGGTTGTGGTATATTTGGGACAGGATTCAGAGCATCAGGCTCCCACTAAAAAAAGAGCTACCACAGACAAGAGTCTTTTCTCTGAACTGCTATTGCCAAATCACTGTAGATTCTAGACTAAGACTTCTCAGACACTTCCCCTGGAAAGGCAGGTGCCTTTGGAAGCCTGGGATAAGCAGCCCCACCTACTCTATACTCCTCTAACCGTGTTACTTTTAGCATCAGAATCCCACCCAGTGCCACCAGGTTCAGCTAGTATCAATAGTTCCTGGATATGCTCTTTGTATTATGGGCAAGATAACAGGATTACCATTTGACTGTCACTTGAGTAGATTTGGATGTGAGGCTTGCAATATGGACCTGTGGGGAGGATGAAGACATTACTCCCAGGTGAGATGAAAGCTAGAAGTCACTATCCTGACTACTTAGGCTTGGCCCAAAGAGAGAAAACAGTGGGACAGAAAAATGCACCCTTGCATGTGGATCTCTGGGTTAGGTTAAGTATGGGATGCAGGTTCCCAGAAAGCAGGCAGGTACAGCAGCAGTCCCCTGCCATCACAGCCAGAGAATTTACTTAGCAGGCAATAATCACCCAAATTAGACAGATGATAGCACTGAGTCCTTTCATAGCTGGAGTTCAGACACTGGCAAGGGAGGATAGGAAAAAACATTTAGCCTCCATGGGAGGAACTTGGCAAGAGATAGGTAGAGAATCAAGGCCACAACTAAGTAGACCTTAATCTAAGAAGAAAGCCAAAGTCTAGGCAAATTAACTGAACCACACAGTTGGGAAATAGGAAAGGGCTGTGACAAGAGTGATGCAAGGTATTTGATTCTTCCTTCTGGCTCACCACAGACACCAATGGGCTAAGGTAGCTGAGTTCCTCCATACCCTATTCAGGTTGGGCTCAGGGTGGGGAACTAGGAAAGGTTGGGGAAGGAAGAGGCTCATAGCCCTCTTGAATAAAATAACAATTTCAGGGATTCCAAAATGGTGGTGGAGTAAGTGGAAGCTACACTGACACTCTCCCAGTATCAAACTGTATATACAACTAAAGTACAGAAAAACCACCCTCAAAAATCTGCTGAAGACTAGCTGGAGAGAACCCAGACAACCAAGGACAAAAAAATGGAGACCTAATGAGATTGGTAGGAAGTGCAGAGGTGTGAAAGGGGTGGCTGGGCTCTCACAACCAGAAGGTGAAGTTCCAGAGAGATATCTCAGCTGTGAGGCATTCCACCGAGAACTCTGGGGTCTAAACCCCTGAAGCATAGTAACTTCCATCTGGGGTAAAAACTGCTGTTTAAAATTTAACCCTGATATTCTGGCTTCTGTAAATGCTTGCTTGCTTAAATAATAAGGAAAAATAAGACTATTCCCGATTCCAGAGAGGCCATAAACTATGCCCCAGACAGAGTTGTCAGTGCTGGTGCCAGGCCAGGCCTTGAGATATGGTCTCACAGCCTGTCCCAGCACACAGGACTTTTTCTCAGAAGGTCCAGAAGTCTCATTCCCAATTTGGAAAACAAAGAGCTGAAAAACATATAAATAAGGGAGACTTCCACCATATTGGGCCCCAGAATTTGAGAAGCAAGATTTTCCTCTCAGTCCACCAGCCCTAGTGAACAGGACTCAAAATAAATTTGGCTTATTGATTAAGGTGTCTTCTGATTTACAATATAACACCTCAAGCTGAGCTCCCCCTCCCAGAGCACCAGAACTAAGAAAAGTGTCCACATAATATCTGGCTATGAAAGTAGCAGGGCTGCTGTCTGCCAGTGAGTAACAGCTGGAAATGCTGGCACCCTCTTGAAGGGCCAATGCACAAAATTTCGTGTGCAGCCAATCACCTTGGGCTCTGGCAGAGGGAGGGCAGAGTGGACTGGAGTTGTGTGATAAGAGTCCAGGGTTGGGGGCTCTAGGATTGGAGCCCAAGTTTCCTGTGCTGAGTAATTTCCTCATACTACAGAGTACAACTTTCTCCAGCAGACCTTTGCTTTTAAGGAAGGTTTTGCCTGGGGGAAGGCAGTTGTCCCACTCAGTTGGAAGACCTCTCTCTCCAAGCTGTGGATGATAGCCTGAGGCTAATAAAGACTGTGTGAATTGGACTACAGGCAGAAGAGGATCTCTGGAGGATTTTAATCTTTCCCTTATATCCTTCTAGTCTCAGGGCTAAGAAAAGCAGGCCCTGGTACAGAACTTGTTCCTTTCCAAAAGCACCCAGCCTCATCAGAGGGAATGGCAAGCTGTAAATTGCTGATAGCTCCTAATAGGGTACTCAAGGCCAGTAACATAAAGCATCTGACATTGTATTTCACTAGAGATAAAAACTCTCAACAAAGTGGGAATAGAGGGATTATATCTCAACATAATGAAGTCATATGTGACAAACCTACACCCAACATTATACTCAATGAGCAAGAACTAAAATAATTTCCCCTAAGAACAAAAACAAGACAAGGATGTCCAATTTCACTACTCTTATTCAGCATGGTACTGGAAGTCCTACCCACAGCAATCATACAAGAAGAAGAAATAAAAGGTATCCCAATTGGAAAGGAAGAAAAAAAAAACTCTCATTATTCACAGATGACATGATATTGTGCATAGAAACCCTGAAAGACTCCACCAAAAAAAAAAACTACTAATTTAATAAATTCAGCAATGTAGCAGGATAAAAATTAACATCCAGAAACTGATGGCATTTTATACACCAGAAATCAATTCTCTAAAAGAGAAACAACAAACAATCCCATTTACCTTTTGCAATGAAAAAATTACGATACCTAGGAATAAACTTAAGCAAGGAGATAAAAGACTTGTACTTAGAAAACTACAGGAGGTTGAAAAAAGAGATAGAGAAAGATACAAATAGATGGAAGCATACACCATGTTCATGGATTAGAAGAATGAACATATATCCATACTACATAAAGCAATTTACAAATTCAATGAAATCCCTATTAAAATACCAATAGCATATTTCACAAATCTGGAACAAATACTCTCAAAATTTATAGGGAAACAAAACAGGCCCCAAATAATTGCAGCAATCTTGAGAAAGAAGAACAAAGTTGGAGAGATCACAATAATAGACATCAAATTATATTGCAAAGCCACTGTAATCAAAACAGTCTGGGAATGGCACAAGAACAGGCATATAGATCAATGGATCAGAACAGAGAACCCAGAAATCAACTCAAGCCATTACAAGGATTAGTATTTGACAAAGGAGGCAAGAACATGCAATGGAGTCAAGACAGTCTCTTCAATAAATGGTATTGGGATGATTGGACAAGTACGAGAAAAAAAATGAAATTAGACCACCAACTTACACCATACACAAGAATAAACTCAGAATGCATAAAAGACTTCAATGTAACTCATGAAACTATAAAAAATTCTAGAAAAAGCCATAGCAAAATCTCAGACATCTCTCATAGCAATATGGTTACGGATACATCTCCTACAGGAAAGGAAACTAAGGATAAATTGGACTATATCAAAATAAATATCTTCTGCACAGCAAAAATAAACAATCAATAAAATGAAAAGGAAGCCCACTGTGTGGGAGAATGTTTGGCAATGATACATCTGATAAGTGGTTAATATTCAAAATATGTAAGGAACTCATACAACTTAACTGAAAGAAGACAATCCAATTTAAAAATGGGTAAAAGACCTAAATAGTCACTTCTACAAAGTGGACATACAGATGGCCAAGAGACACATGAAAAAAATAGTCACTGATCATCAGAGATATGCAAATTAAAACAACAATGAGGTGTCACCTCACACCTGTCAGAATGGATACCATCAACAAACCAACCAATGGCAGGTATTGGCAAAGATGTGGAGAAAAGGGAACCCTAGTTGACTGATGCAGCTATTATGGAAAACAGTATGGATTTTTCTAAAAGAAATTAAGTATGGAACTGCCATTTGACCCAGTGATCCCATTTCTAGGAATATATCCTAAGAGACCCGGAGCACCAATCAGAAAGAAAATATGCACTCCTCTGTACATAGCAGTGCAATTTACAATACCTATGATCTGGAAACAGCCCAAGTGCCCATCAGTAGGTGAGTGGATTAAAAAGCTGTAGTACATTTACACCATGGAATACTATGAAGCTGTAAAAAAGAGGGATCTCTTACCCTTTGAGACAGCATAGAGGAACCTGGAGAGTATTATGCTAAGCCAAATAAGCCAGTCAGAGAAAGAGAAGTATCACATTATCTCACTCATATGTGGAATCTAATGAACAAAATAAATTGATGAACAAAATAGATCCAGAAACAAAGAAGTATGGAACAGACTGCAGAATCTCAGAGGGAAGGTGAGGATAGGTGGTTTGGAAGAGATCAACTAAAGAACTTGTATGCATATATGCATAACCCATGGACACAGACAGTAGGATGGTGAAGGCCTGAGGCAAGACAGGGGGGATGGCTAGAAGTCAATGGGGGTAAAAGGGGACACATGTAATACTTTCAACGATATAGTTTTTTGGTGTTTTTTTTTTTTTTCAAAAAAAGAAACATCAGTGATGAGAGAGAATCATTGATTGGCTACCTCCTGCACATCCCTTAATGAGGATCGAGTCCACAACCCAGGCATGTGCCCTGACCCAAAATTGGACTGATACCTCCTGGTTCATAGGTCAACATTCAACCACTGAGCCACACTGGCCAGGCTTTCCTTGTGGTTTTGATTTTGCAGTTCTCTAGTGATTAGTGATCTTGAGCATCTTTCATGTTCTTATTGGCTATCTTTCCTAATAATAGAGAAACACATAAATTGACTGTACCTCTGCTACACCTACAGCCAATCAGAGTGAGTATGCAAATTAACCCAATAAAAATGGCGATTAATTTGCATACATACCTGGGTTCCAGGAATCTCTTCAGCCCCCAGGTCACTCCCAGCTGGCCATTCGGCAGAGGCTTTAGGCTTGGGGGATGGGGGTACCCACTTCCCAAGCCTAAAGCCTGGGGCGGAGGGAGGGGGGGTGCCTGCTTCTCAAGCCTACAGCCTGTTGCAGAGGCTGTAGGCTTGGGAAGGGGATGAGCCTGCAATCAGAGGGGTGGGGGATGCCGGCTTCCTAAGCCTACAGCCTGGGGTGGAGGCTGTAGGTTTCAGAAGGAGCAATGCCTGGGATTGGAGGGGAGGGGTTTGCCAGCTTTCCAAACCTGCAGCCTGGTGCAGAGGCTGTAGGCTTGGGCAGGGGCCAAGCCTGGAATTGGAGGGAAAAGAAAAAAATCAATGGAAACATAACCTCAGATGAGGATACAAAGAAAAATAAAGAAAGACATGTCATATCTTATGAAAGGCACATCTTGAAAATGCCTAAAGGAAGTTGTCATTTTTTCATGGTGAAGGGACTGGAGTCCATGTTGATGAAAATACCTTGATGGCTGCAGTGACTGGCAGTGGCTGCAGTAACGGGGTGATGGGGCTGGCATGTTCCCCTATCAGCCTGGTTGCCTCCTGCAAAGGGAGACCAGACTGCTGCAATAGGGAGCAGGCCTAAGCCATCAGTAGGACATCTAAGGGCTCCCAGTATGTGAGAGAGGTCAGGTTGGGCTGAGGGATCCCTCCCCAGTGCACAAATTGTGTGCACCAGGCCCCTAGTTTGTATATATTCTCTGGATAAGTGTCTATTCAAGTTTTTTGCACATTTTTTTCTCTTTTTTTTTTGTTGTTGACTAGAGGCCTGGTGCACAAAATTTGTGCATGGAGTGGGGGATTCCTCAGCCAGGCTTACACCCTCTCCAATCTGGGACCCCTCGAAAGATGTCTGACTGCTGGGACCACTGGCTCCTAACTGCTCACCTGCCTGCCTGCCTGATTGCTCCTAACCGCTTCTGCCTGCCAGCCTGATTGATGCCTAACTGCCCCCCTGTAGGCCTGATTGCCCACAACTGCCCTCCCTGCCACGAACTGCCGCCTCCACTAGGACCTACCTCCTCCACTTGAGGCAGCACAGACACCAGGACTGGTCTTCTCTATGGCATGCAGAGTCACGGGACACCCAGGCCTCACCATGCAGAGCAGCTGCTGGACCCCACCTCCGCTGTGCTTGAAGCCATCTTGTGACAGCCATCTTGTGACAGCCATCTTGTGACAACGAGAAGGCATGACACCATCTAGGCTATTATTAATATAGATTAAGGTATTACATATGTGTCCTTATCCCCCCAGAACCCCCCACCCCACAATCATGCCCTCATCCTCACCCCCTGTTGTCTGTGTCCATTGGTTAGGCTTATATGCATGCATACAAGTCCTTTGGTTGATCTCTCCCCCTTACCCGCACCCTCCCCTACCTTCCTTCTAAGATTTGATAGTCTGACTGATGCTTCTCTGTTTCTGGATCTGTTTTTGTTCATCAGTTTATGTTGTTCATTATATTCCATAAATGAGTGAGATCATGTGGTATTTATCTTTCTCTGACTGACTTACTTCGCTTAGCATAATGCTCTCTAGCTCTACCCATGCTGTTGCAAATGATAGGAGTTCCTTCCTTTTTATGGCAGCATGTTATTCCATTGTGTACATGTGCCATAGTTTTCTGATCCATTCATCTGTTGATGGGCACTTAAATCTTAGCTATTGTAAATTGTGCTGCTATAAACATAGGGTGCATATATCCTTTCTCATTGGTGTTTCTAGTTTCTTGGGATATATTCCTAGAAGTAAGATCACTGGCTCAAATTTTTGAATTGGTTTGTTTGTTTTTATATTACTGAGTTTTAGGAATTTTCTATATATTAATCCCTTATCAGATGTAATCTGCAAATATTTTCTTCCAATCTGTGGGTTGCTTTTCTAACTCTACTGACGGTGTCTTTTGATGCACAAATACTTAAAATTTTCATAAGGATCAATTTGTTTCTTCTTTTATTACTTGTGTCTTTGGTGTCATACCGTAGAAATCATTGCCAAATTCAGAGTTATGAAAAAAGAAAATTCCATCATTGCAATCATTCTTTTGGGGCCTGGAATTCACCTTAGATTTTTTAGCTTCTCTTGCATCCATTTTTCAAAAGCTTTATTGAGATATACTTCACATACCATACAAAATAAGTGTTAGAAATAAGTTTTCATTGGAGAAAAACATGCATTTTAACTTATTCAATTGTTATTAAAATAGGTTCTTATTGGTGAAATTAGTGGTATGCAAAATATATGGACTGACTAAAATATCTTAACTCGAACAGGGTATAAAAATCTACTCATCAAAAGGAAGAAGCCAAGATGGCGGCATAGGTAAACACCTACACTGCTGCCTCGCACAACAATTTCAAAACTACAACTAAAAGAAGAACGGACATCATCCAGAACCACAGGAAAGCTGGCTGAGTGGAAATTCTACAACTAGAGGGAAAGAGAGGGGCTCACAGAGACCCAGAGGAGCTGCAAAAAAGCTGAGGTACAGAGATGCGCGCGCGTGGAGAGAGCGGGTGCTGGAGAGCCTGGCTGGCCTTCTCTGGCAGAAGGGAGACGGAGACTATCAAAGGCATTGAACTCCTTATCCTACGACAGTAAACCCCTGATCCACCTGAAACTCATTTGGGGGGGAGTTTGGACTGTGAAGGGGGAGAAGTGCACGGAAATTTAGGGGAGTCGCAAAAGATCAGAAGTCTAGTGGTGCGCACGGCACTGCACCGCAGAGGACAGACTGCTGATTGTACCGCTGGCTTTCACGAGTGGGCGGGAGACAGACCCTCCCAACTGTGTCATTTCTAACTTCACTAAACCTCAGTTTCGGGCGAAACCTTGGGGACCCAGACTCGTGTGGCCCCGTATCCAAAAAGGCAGCAGTATAGAGGCACTGCGAGAGAGCGCACAGGGACTGCTCCAGTGATTACCCAGTCACGTGAGACTCAGGGGCCATGGAGGGCAGGCCCCACTGGAAGGCAAGGCGGTCCCTTAAGCCCTGAGACTCCAACCATCCCAAGCTCAAGAGAGGCTTTTGTGGTTTTGCAAGTCTGGTATCATAGGGCTGAATCCAACACAGAAGTTTCCCCGACATAGTGAAAATGCCAAGACAAGGGAAGGGATCACAAACAAAAGAAATAGAGGAAAAAATACGACTGAATATAGAGTTCAAAACCATGCTTATAAGGTTTTTCAAGAATATGCTAGACAAGATGGATAAATTTATCAAGTCCCAAGAAGAGATGCAAAAGGACCAACTAGAGATGCAAAAGATCCAACTAGAGATGATAAAGGACCAAACAGAAAGTAAATATACACTGTCTGAAATAAAAAATATTATACAGAGACCTAACACCAGACTATTGGAAGGCAAGAATCAAGTAAAAAATGTGAAATGTAAAGAATCAGAAAACACTCAACTGGAAAAGCAAGAAGAGGAAAGAATCCAAAAATGTGAAGATAATGTAAGGAGCCTCTGGGACAGCTTCAAGCATACCAACATCAGAATTGTGGGGGTGCCAGAAGAGAGAGAGCAAGATACTGAAAACCTATTTCAAGAAACAATGACTGAAAACTTCCCACATCTGGTAAAAGAAATAGACTTACAAGTTCAGGAGGCACACAGAACCCCATATAAAAGGAACTACACCAAAGAGGACTACACCAAGACACATCATCATTAAAATACCAAGAGCAAAAGACAAAGAGAGAATATTAAAAGCAGCAAGAGAAAAACAGTTCATTACCTACAAGGAGCACCCATACGAATGTCAGCTGATTTCTCAACAGAAAGGATGCAGGCCAGACGGGAGTGGCAAAAAATATTCAAAGTGATGAATAGGAAGAACCTACAACCAAGAATACTCTATCCAGCAAAGCTATCATTCAGAATTGAAGGGCAGATAAAGAACTTCACAGAGAAGAAAAAGCTAAAGGAATTCATCAACTCCAAACCAGTATTATATGAAATGCTGAAAGGCACTCTTTTAAAAGAGGAAGAAGAAAAAGGTAAAAGATAAAAAATTATGAACACCAAATACATATCTATCAACAAGTGAATCTAAAAATTAAGTGAATTAAAAATTTGATCAACAGAATAAACTGGTGAATATACTAGAATCAGGAGCACAGAAAGGGAGTGGACTTATAATTCTCAGGGGGAAAGGGGGAGGGGAGTACAGGGAGAGACTGGACAAAAATCACACACCTATGGACTCATCAATTGGGGGGAAAGGTAAAGCTAGAGGGAGGGGTGGGAGCGGGGTGGAGGGGAGCTATGGAGGGGAAAAAAGAGAGACAAATGTAATAATCTGAATAATAAAGATTTAATTTTAAAAAAATCTACTCATCTCTACTTCTAAGGATGGGGCTCTTGACATGATTCCTAAAGGATCCTGAGTTCTCCTGCTGTATCCAGATAATTCTTGATTTTCTGATCCCAATAAATGATTTATTGCATCTATGGGCTGTAATATTATCACATTTGCCTCAGGTGAACTTTTCATTCAAAAAGAACAAAAAAGAACAGAGATCTGAAACATCACTGAGCTTATAGAACAGGTTTTATGACATTTGTGCATGTTTACTAATAAATGTTCACATGTGTGGCAAATTTGGTCTGACACTTGCTTTTATTCCAAAATGGCAGAGAGGTTGTGGGGAGGTAGCTAACCCCTTCAACTCCCTCCAAATATTGGTAATCACCCATAAAACCTAATAGTTTAGGTCAGTTCATCACAGCACCTTAAAAATGCATAAATCCCAAGAGTCACACAATTTCAGAAAAGAAGATACTGAACTCAGTAGCAAACAGCAGTCTTTGTCACATGAGCAACCAAGATGTAAGGTGAGAAGATGCACACTTGTGGTGCTGGGTCTGCATTGGGAAGGATTTTCTATGGCATAATCTCTCAAGGTGAATTTTCTTGAAAACTACATTTCAAATTCTTGAAATCATGGAGTATGAATAAGCCTTAGCTAACCCACACATCTTTTAAAATCTAAAATCTCTGAATAATGATTGATAGAATAAAAACTTCTCTGCATATCTAAGTGCCAGGCATGTTATACATAATGTTTAAGTCTTTAAAAAATGAAACCTTTGAGGAAAGTGAATCTCAGAAAAGTTAACTTGGCTCACCTAGGATTCTATGGCCTTTAAGAGACACATCTGGGGTTCAAGCCCCATTTCTCTGACTCTCACTGCTCTACTCTATGCTGCCTCCTGTCCATTGAAAAGATGTGTGGAGAAAAGGTAGAAAGTTGGACAAGGAAGAAGCATGAATTCACAAAACAATCATATCTGCAAAGTCACTTTAACTCACCTCTCAAAAACTTTGCAATCGTGAACATAAAAAAAGAATCAAAAGACCAAGTAATGTCAAACCAGAGTGTTCCTGGCATACATAACACCATGGAACTGTTACTAACTCACTGTGAGACCTTCACGTACAGATATATAGATATAAATGTATAGATATAGTCATAGACATAGACATAGATATCAATATAGATATATAGATATGTGTATATTCACATTTTAGTCTCTCAATTACCTAAGAGGTAGTTTCTTTTGTTGTTGTGGTGGTTGTTATTGTTAATCCTCACTCGAGGATATTTTTCCATTGATCTTTTAAAGAGAGTGGAAGAGAGAGGGAAAGACAGTGAGAAACATTGATGTGAGAGAACCACACTGATTAGGTTGCCTCCTGCATGTACCTCAACCAGGGCGCAGGCCGGGGATGAGCTTGCAACCAAGGTAGGTGCCCTTTACCAAATTCAAGCCTAGGACCCTTTGGTCTGTAGGCTGATGCTCTATCCACTGAGCAAAACTGGCTAGGGCACATAAGAGGTAGTTTCAATTATTGTTTCAATTTACAGCAGAAGAAACAATTGGAGAAGATTAAATGCCTTGCCTAAGGTCACATAGCCAATGAGAGAGCTAGGAGTCAAACTCAGATCTGTCAGATTCTACATCTTCTACTCCACTGCTTATAAAACCTTTACCTGATATTTCACACCTTCCACAAATTCACTCTTAGACTCAGAGAGAGCCTGAGACCCACCAGTTATGGTGTGTATCTAATTCCAGACTGTCATTCTCTGGATAGCCCAGCCCCAT